>CAEGAE010023606.1:0-13226 GCA_903067095.1 Girardinus metallicus | reverse complement strand
TATATATATATATATATATATATATATATATATATATACCCCAATAATCACATAAAAATTTATAATATAGTGCAAAACGCAGGTGAGATTCGCAACCTTGTTTATATGTGCTTAATAATAAATAGTTTTAGAAAATTTGAAGTTGTCTGTGTTTTACGGAGCCCTCTAAGGGACATGGGGGAAAAAAGAATTATTTTGCCTTGCTTCGCAATACTTTTGCATTCCCTCTCGATAGGTTTTGTGTTCTCTCACAATAATGTACTGATAAGTTAATACAGCATAAGTGAATACTGAAAGTTTTTCTTATGGTGGTCATCATACTTTCTGATGAGGTTTATAAGGTGTGAGGTTTATCCATGTATGTTAAAATCTCGTTTGAGGTATTTGAAGTTTTATATAGTTCTCTTTTGGATAGAAATGCACCACAAATCTATGTGCAAAAGCAAAACAGTCCAAAAATGGGCTTTCCACCTCCCTTCTAAGATGTAAACAAATTTTCTGTAAGAAGGAAAGAAAGAAAAACTACATCCAAACTGTTTGGACTATCCATCCATCTATCTTCTGTACGCCCTGGTCCCTTAGTGGAGTCGGGACTATTTGGACTATTTCTGAGTTATTTTCACAGGGTAGTAAAGTCATATCTGACCATTTTGATTGTCTTTTTGTGTTGGTCTGAATGGTTAATAAAGGGCCATTTTCATGTGCAGTTCCATCTCAACACTACACCGACATAAACACACAGTGAATAAATCGATTTTCAATCTGTTTTTGCACCAAAGAGTTAAGAATATATAAACACGTTTTCACTGAGGCTCTTTAAATGTTGTATATATTTAAAATTTTAAATTGACTTTTGTGACTGTATACAAAATAGACATTGTGAAGTATCGAAAAAGTATTGCGAGGTAATGCAAAATAAAACTTTTTCTCCATGTCCAGTAAGGACCTATGTGGTGTTTAGATCCTTCCACCATTCTTCTTATTTTATTGATTTCTCTTTGGGGGGAAAAAAATAATTGAGTTTCTTGACACAGTTTTAGTGACAACCAGAGTTACACACAACTGCTGACAATGTTCTGAAACAGTGAAGTCAGACAAACATGCAAAAAGAATAGGAAAACATGAAGGGTGGCGCTTTCTCACATCACTGTACGTTCAGGAACTCAAAACTACAACCGTTTTCTGAACAGTAAACACAGCATTATTACATGTTCATCTATAATATAAAATCTAAATAGTGGTTGTAGTAGGACAAAGTGTGAAAAAGTTCAAGGGCATGTGAATATGTTTGCGTACTTGTGGTGAAACATCTGTGATGTTTTGGTGAACCTCGGATCCGTTGGTGTGCGTCTCCGTCCGGGTGTCGGCTCGCTTCAGCTTGTGGGCCACACTCACAGCACTGGCTTCTTTCCTGGCCACTGGAGGCTGTGGAACGAACACACAGTAAACTTACTGCAGCCAGTTGTTTCCCCTCACTATTAAAAAAACCAAACAAACAAAAAACCACTTTGTTTGAAGGTACAAACTGTAAAACATTTTTTTTATTAGGTGCTTCATGCAGAAAATAACAGCAAATGATGATGTGAAGATTCAGTGGAATGTTGAGTTGAAAAAAAAAAGAGAAGAAACGAGGTTTTGAATCAAACCGGGAAAAAATGGAACATAATAAAATAGTCAAAAAGAGAAAATGCTAATAAATAAAACATAAGAATCAGAATGGCAGCATTTCCAGCAACGCAGGATGAATCCAGAATGTGATGATGAGGATGAGGGACGGTGCTGCTCGTCTGTCTACCTCATGATGGATTCCCTCCTCAGGAAGCCTCTCCTCCATCGGGAACTTATCCCTGGAGCCCATTAAGCGGGCCGAGTAGAACCTGGAGGTCTCCTCAAAATCCTCCCGTCCGACCTCCGGCTGCCGCTCCCGCTCCCCGAACTCGGACCCGCCCTTGGAAAAGTCTTCTGTCCCAGAGTGGAGGTCCGTGATGACGGTGAAGTCCACCTCTGCCTCTAGGCTGGACGTGGAGCTGACCGTCATGCTGGAGCATTTTCGCTCGATGCCCAGTTGGGTGTCCCTCATAGAGGCCACCGTGTCCCGCTCCTGCTCCTCCTCCGAGGCGAGGCCCGGCTGAGGCCTCCTCTCCCCAGACTCTGTCTGGTGTGAGCACAGACAAAGGATCGCCTCCGTGTTATTACATGACTTCGTTGTGGTTGATGGACATGGTGGGGAGTGCAATCCTGTAGCTGCACAGGGGCTGGATGATGCATTTGATGAAGAGTCCAAAGACAGAGTGCATGCAAATGAAGGATTATCAGATAAGAAGATGGGGGTGGGGGAGGATCCAACACTTGATTTGAAATCTACGAAGCCTGTGAGGTGACATGGGACATCAGACTGGCTCCAAAGAAATTTATATTTATATACAATTTCTTTATTAGCATGGTAAAAAAACAACCATACTCCAATGTGAAAAGAGAAGAGCTGATCCAAACAAGGTGGCTGTTAATGTTAATTCAATATTTAGAAGCGTGGCCAACATGGACTGAACAGCTTCCTTCACTTCCTCTGGTTTCATTGCTAAAACCACAGGCAGACTACAGTTCTAGAACAATAGAAAACGACAGCCAATCTGGTAGAAATCCGACGAGAGGAATTCAAGTGAGCGGGAGAAAGTTGTGAAGCGAGATTTAAATCGAGCGGAATTGCACGGGAAGGCAATGGCCAGGCTACTGAGATAAACAGGCAGATATGGACACATACATTTTTTAAGCATTCTTTTGCAGTGTACTAATGTAAATAAAAGAAAAGAACTAACCGGAAAGGGAAAATAAACGTTGTATAACAGGAACATTGTGCCTTAGGTTCCATGCTAGCACTCTTAGCTCTAAATATGGAGATAAAATGCAGCCAATTGCTCACAGTATGAAGTCATGATGGAAATGAATGATAATAGCACATTGGGCTGGTTAGACGATGCAGCAGCTCAGCGTGTGTTCAGAGCGGACAGCATGTTGATCTGCTGAGCTTCTGGGAAGCTGAGTAACAACTTTAGAGGACAAACATAGTAACATAAGCTACTAAGTTATAACTTATATTTCCAGTCAGAATTTCTGTGGTCCATATCCAATCTCCAACAATTGTGAAGCTTTGACCTGTTAATGCTGCCTTTAGCCTAAAATAATTTCTGTTTAAGAATTATATTACAAAAACTGCAATGCAAACATTTTAATTTCTAGCCTTTTCATGTGACTGATGATTAATTATTTATATCAGGAGCAAAAGGGAAATAACACAATGAGTGAAATTAATTATGGAGAGGAGATTTTAAAGTAGCTTTAGCATCTTGTACTGGTGATTAGCATGGCTAGCATTACTAAAACAGCACTCTCTGTACTTACGAGATTATTACCTCTTCTCTAAGATTATTAAAATTCTGTCAATATTTCCATCATTCTTAATAACAGTCTGGTTAAAATATCAAAAGGATAACAATACATTCAGCCTTCCTGCTAAAGTTTTGCTTTTTCTCATTCTGTCACATCCAAAATGTCATAGAAAGCTTTAATTAGTTACTATTTCCTTTCAAATTGTGTCTTACAGCAACTTGAGTTAATTTTTACGCGTCGTACAGGTACTGAGAATAGCTAACTTCTAGTATTCTGCTAGGTAGCTAGCTAGAGTCCTAGCTAGCTAATTTCATTTCAAAATACAAATTAAAAAGTAAAATAAAACACAACGAAAAAGCTTTATAAACTATCATTTTAGAGGCAACAAATCACAAGAGGTTCACACATTCACTTATCATAATGTTGCCTGTAAATACAAGGACTGTCTCTTATAGATGTTAAAAGTACTGAAATGTTTTGGCAGGAAACAGTTTCCATTGCGGGTTTGGAAGTGTGTGTGAGCTAAGAGAGATGCAGAGGGAAAGAGATGATGGGTGAGCATTCAAACTTGGGTTTGTAAAAGAATAACCTTTAGGTCACCAAATGGCTCTTCATATATGGCCGGAGTAGAGACAGGCTCCTGCAGGGGGAAGCAAAGGAAAGAGCAAAGGGAGCAATGGAAGGTTAGTACAGCTGAACAGGACTGGCAGCCAACCAGACACAAAAATCCAGGCGTAGCATAGGCTATGTGTAGAGTAAACCTAAATTCTGAACTCTTAAATTAAAAAAAATATTTCAACACTTTGCACAAACACCAATTAATCTTTTGTGGTTTCCCAGAAGCACAAGTTTAGGTCTAAAATTCAGCCAAATCCAAGTCTGCTACATCTGAATCTCGACACAAATTCCAAGGACAACTTCCCACTACCAAAGCACACAGCATTCAGTCTGGAGAACGGTTAAGAGATGAATCTGATAAAGCACAAACAGGATCTAAAGCAAGTAGTTATAATTAGCAGAGTCAGAAGAAAATAATACGGTTTAGATGTGCTGTCTGTGTAATAGTAGTCACATAAAGACAGAGCAGCAACCAACATAATCATATGGCCAAGTGACACATCAGGTTGATTGTTAGTTGCTCACAGAATGACGCATGGCTAGCTAGCCAAGCTGAAATGGCTAGTAGAGAGTCTACAGGTGATGTCATCAAACTGAGTGCCACCATATTGGAGGGATAGTAAAAGTACACACACACACAAGACTTTGTGATCTTATTCAGATGTTCAAACTGAAAAATTAATGGCACATCTCATATACCCCCTTGGTAGCAAGAGAGACAGCACCGTAGCTAGCATGTAGATTCAAAGAGATAACCCAGGGGTTAGAATAGATAGGTTTGCAATGAGAGCCAAAATTGTCCAATTTGTGGGAGATCAAAAGAAAAAAAATCTTGTGAAATTTGTTAATTTTTATCTGTTAACACAAAATACACAAAACATGAAAGATTTTAACGAACAAAATATTGGTACATTTTAGTAGAAAATATTATATAAATTATTGTTGATCCTAAAGTAAAGTGGTTTAATATTGCCATACATATAATTTCCAATTTTTGGTGGAGCTCATTTATTTTATTTTTTTGTTGTTTTTTTTTTTTCTAATGTAGGTATGATTTTGTGAAAAACATAATGAGTCAGTACTTTTTATATCTACTTTAATTGTTGAGGACAGTAAATGATTGGGTTTGTATTTAATACATCATAAGGATTAAAGTGTAAACATGGGAAATAAAAGAGAAATACAAAAAAAATAAATCTGTCTCTTGAATTGTGATCAGTGGCCAGACAAAATCCTTCACAAATGGTCCCTGGGGCACACTTTGGACACACCTTCAAAACTGAGAATATGTGCCTTTTTTTTTTCTCCTACACAAACTTCTACAACTCTTAGTTTGTTCTGCCAACACCAGGAAGTCTAAGTTTCAGCAACAATCAACCAGTGTCATTTTTTCCATGGGATCCAGTTGGTTGCAAAAACTTTGCACATCAGAAAATTGGCAGAAAATTGGACAAAAGTCTTAAAAATTTTGCTGAATGTATCTATCACTACTTGAAATCTGTGAGAATGACCTGACCCATATGTTTAGATGGAGCTGCCTCTATTTTCCCACACTCCCTGAGTTCAATCAGATCTTGATATGATCGTTACACTAAGAGCTAAGCAACACCTCTTCTCATCCCTGTTTAATCCATTATGCAAGAGCTCATCTTGCGTAATGAAAAGGTGGAAAAAGATGAAAGGTGTCATGTCTATTCTTTTCAAAATTCATTCTAGAGCCAAATGTGTGCAAACTCCCGATGATGTAGAGGCAGTGGAATGAAAAGCAGGAAATCTGACTTAGTCAGGCACTGAACTGCTTTGTTTGGCTGCTCACTGCCTGCTGAGGTTTCACAGTCGGAGGCGTCCGTATGTTTCTATCACTACTTGTCTTTCCATTCAGGTGAAGTTGAAGGAAATAATTGCCCAGAATGTGCAACATTGCTGATTTTCATACATTTTTTTTCTTTTTATCTGCAGATTCTTAAAAATTCAAGTTCAGATTGACATTAGTCTGGAAAGTTTAATCATGAAGAATTCCAATCACTTTCCATGCATTCCATGCTAAGCTTCTTTCTGATTTCTGAAAATAATAGCTTACCCCTCAGCCCCCCAAAAAAAGATGGAGGTAGTTCTCAAATGTGCAGTTTATTGAATTTAATCAAATTTGTATTTGACTGTTTTGCCTTTTTTGTTTGAAGAGGAGATAACAGGTATCAGAGCTTCAACCCTCCCGCGGTCTTCAGGGTCATTTGCATCCCGCTAGCTTTTTACTCTGTCCCTGTCTCAACCGGGACAATGTAAAATGTAAAAGCACAACCGCGTGTGCTTTGACAAGACTTTTGTGTGTGTTGTTTCAGGAACTGACGGCCTGAAGGATCACCCTCCCAAGCATCGCACTAAGACTGCGGCAGGGTTAAGTAAAACTCAAGGCTGTTAGTTCTAAAAGACAAAGATATACATGTCTTTTGTTTTTCCAAACCTTCATAGTCAGTGCAGATACGGCAGACATGCTGCACGGTGTGGTGCATGTCAAGAGAAATGGAATAGAGCAAACTGGATAGCCATGTAGGACATTGTCCAAACATTCCGGCTAACCTTCAGCTAGCCCTTACTGCATGCTCCTTCAACAGTCACAAACAAGTAAGATGGATGAGTGAGTCAGATCACAAACTGTTGAAGTAAATACATGGTGTACGAGTTTGTCTGAAGCTCATGCTTTATCTCCAATGAATAGTAGATGCCAAGCAAAGTTACCGAGTGTCTCTTCTTGGCTGCATCCAGGCTTTGCTCCCTGCCGGCATTTCTGCTATTCCTCAGAATTAGTCCAGATTCCTTGGCTTTCTGCGTTTTCACTGGAGGAGCTGGCGGAGCCATTTTGGGAAGCGCTGAACCCTTTAAACTAAACTGCTGGTTCTCCATAAAGCCTCTACTGGCCTGAAAGCCTTCGTCAAGATTTTCCGTTTTGGCAAAACCCTCCGAGTCTCCGGGGAAGGCCGGATGGAAGCCAGCGATGTCAGTCCAGTGGAGGTCGGAGGATCCCTCCGGAGAACCGACCGACCAGCGATATTCTCGTTTGACAAGCCGCGTGAACTCTTCCTGCCCCATTTCGTCCCTTTCGTCTTTACATGCGACACTCTTTGAGCGCTCTGGCTTCAGGGGGACAATCCTGGTGATCTCTGACTGGCAACTGCTGCCCGACAGCCGATGGAGAGACGTCCTCTGGCTTCTGTCACCCAAGAAACCTTCAACATCCTCACTTCCAGAGCTGCTGACCTTTCTTTCGTGAGTTCGGACTTGTCGAAGTTTTACCTCCGCTAGCTCTTTGTTGTCGATGAGGCCCTTTCCTCGTACCTTCACCACATGTTCTATTTTGCCACTAGGTAAAGAACTATCATGTTCTACTTTCCCTGGTCCATTTAACATGCCTAAATCAATGGTTGCCATGCCCATCTGATTGACCTTTCGCTTCACCTGCTCTACTCTGTGACTGGAAAACTCTTTGCCCTCTCCAAATTCCTCTTTCCTGTTGTCTTTGCATATATCAACAAATTGATCCTTTGTTAGTCCCTGATTGTCTTTCCTCATGATCACTGGGGAGGCATTGCTCTGATCTCCTCTTTTAGATGTTTTTTCAGATGTGTTGTCCGAGTCGGAGTCTTCGTTTTCCTTTCCGGAGGAATCGCTCCCAGACTTCCTGTTGAGCTCTGCGGGAATTCCCACATTCAGGCTCTGGGGCCGGCCTTTTTTTCTCAGTTTAGAGCCCATCTTCTCCTTTATCTGGCGTGAGCCTGGAGCCGCATCACTGTTTGCCTCGGGGCCTGAGGCTTGAGAGGGTTTACTTTGAGATTTGTCTTGTAACCAGTCTACATTCTCGGGTAATTGAATCGCAGAAGGCCAAGTCTCAGAGCATACAGCTGCCTCTCTGGGTGTTCTTACTGAGGGAAATTCATCAATATGGCTTTTCACTTCTTTCCTGTTATACCCTGCTTCCTCTTTATGCATCATTTTGGTAATGTCTATCTCCTTTTCCAGCTCCTTTTTCTCCCACGAGGAATCGGATATGTGAGTTTTGTTCTTTTCTTCTGCCCTCCAGTCATGGTCTGGTTGATAAGGTTGCTGTTTTTCAATCAATACCCACTCCTCAGAGCCCTACATGTTGGTATAGATTAAGCACAGTTAGACATTCTGGGTACAACTGCTAGCAAACAATAAAATCTACAAAATGGTCTCCATCTCATAAATGGGTGTAATGCATGCAGCTTATGGACAAAAACATTTCAGTTACATGGAGATGCCTCCTACTGAACTAGAAAGTCATCCAAAAGAAATTTAATTCAGTAGGTAAATTGTATATATTTTATAATTATGGCTTACAGCAAAGTAAAAGTCAAAATCCAGCTTCTCAGACAATCAAATATGGTGTATGAAATTTACATCCATGTACTGTATCGCATATGCACTAAATAATTGGTTGGGCTCCATTTGCGTAATTACAGAATCCTTAAAGAATTACATGATGGCAACCAGGCTTTGGTCCAGCTAAAGTGTTATAGGTAGGGTACTGTAAAATTGTAGGGTACTGTAACATTTTTGACATGATCTTAATGTTGTGTCATAATGACATACCATCTAAAACATACCTGGAGTGTTGCCTTAATTCTTTAATGCATGTTTGAGAAATCCTTGAATCCTCAGTGGCAACCATTCAGGGTGTGCCTAAACGCTGGCTCTCATAAAGCTCCGCCTATTTCCACAAAGCTCCTCCTTAGTGCTGCAGTCTCCAACCAAGATTCCACCTCACAGAGCAACCCTCCAGACTAGCAGGGGCAGCAATTTTCCAACATCTTGTGGGATTATGAGTCTGCTGAACTCATCATATGGAACTACTTCTCAGTGCAGCATTTTCATAACAACTGAAGGTAACAGTACATTAGGGTTTGGTGTGTTTCCTCCTCCTCCTCCTTACAATATGGGCCTCTAGGGTTCCAGCACAGAGCTAGCATTGTCATTAAACCAGGTATCTGTACTTTCGATGATTTGTATGTGGTGGCCTGCTGGGGATTATGCTTGTGAAATCATGAAGTGCTCTAATTTTACATAGTAAATAGCTGAGCTGACTTTAAGCTCCTCAAATCATCACTGACTCTGAAAACTTAATGTTGGGCTCAGGCAACTTGGATCCTGTCTCTTCAGTCTTCCTCCAGGCTGTGGTGGCTCTTGAAGCACCGACCTCAGCAGCAGTCCATGTCTTATGAATCACCTCTAAAATTTTTGGATAGAACACTTTTTTCTTCCACTTAGTTTCCCATTAACATGCTTGGAGACAGCATTCTGAACACCTGGCTTCTTAGGCAATGACCTACTGTGGTTTATCTCCTTTCAGCAGGATGTCAATGAAATGATTGCCTACTGGACAAGTTCAGCTGTCTCCTCTGAGACTGCATAAGCCACAACATGGACATACGCAGTAACATCAATGTCTGGTAGAAAGTTAGTGGAAAGTTCAAACCCGCTTTGGCTCCATCAGGCGAGTCCACTCCCCTCTACAGAGAACCCACGCTTGACTCCATCAGACCGGTTTTCTTTGTGTGGCGACGCGTTGACGGCGAGCTCAAACAGGCGGATCGTGTGGTCGTCACAGGTGACTGATAGATTTTTTTAAGTTGGTTTTATGTAATCATTTTTCTCGGAGGAGCTGACTTTAGAGTTTTAATTAGCCGTATGCCATAATCCTCAGAATTACCAAAACATATGATTCTGAATGTATTTTTTCTTTGCACAATGTATAAAAATAGTTTTATTTGATTTACTACAATCAGGACACATTTCAGTTGTTTCTCATGTAATTATATTCACTTGTATTAACTGTGCAGTAGAAACAAAAGATAAAAAGGTTCAAACTGGAGCATGCTGAGACGTGCTTTGCATGGTCATCAATACAAACAGTAAAGTGTTTCATGAAGAGGAGCAGTGAAAGATGTGGAACCTCAGGTGAAGTGACCAGAGCCTTCTGGACGAAGCCCTCAACAGAAGGGCTGTTAACAGTGTCTTTTCCCACTGAACGGCCCCCCAACTGGCCAACACGCAGCAGAGGAGAGAAAGAAGAACAACAGTTAGAGGTCATCATCATTTCATGCAAAAGGAGGAAAATAGAAACGGCAGAGAGAGTCAGTGTTTCAGTGGCTTAACCGACTTGCCAAACTCCATATCTGTTCAAATCTGTTAATGGCCACTAATGGTTGTCCAGTCCTTTAGCCAAGAAAATATGGAGAAAATCTGACTTGTTTAAATCCAGGCTCAGTTAGCCCATTTGAATCCTTGAACTGCACTTATGAATCAATAATCTTTATGAAGATGTCCATTGACCTTTCCACCAGAATTTCACCCTGCTTAGCATCAACTAGAACCAACCAGTAGATCCCAGAGGTAGTCGGAGGAGGGTCTTGATCTTTAAAAAAAAGTTATGAGCTATACCGTCATAAAGGATAGCCTGTCAGCTGTTACTTTAAAATTTGCTACATTAACTTACCATGAAAATTCTTTGCTTAGATCTCTATTCTTTTTTGGGAATAGGACCGTGTGTGCTGATGTCCCCATTGGGGATGTCTGTGCTACTGCTTCATATTTAGCATTGCGATGCTAAATTAGGTTTGAATAGCTTTGCTGATAGGCTAACTCCTTTTAGCATAACTTGAACACACCAATACTGTTTTCTGGTGTCCAATCAGATTGTTTTTTGAAGCAAAAATAAACCCCCAGTTGGCCAAGAGAAGCAGATTTGTTGCCAATTGTTGTTAGCAAATGTCACTTGTGTGTCAGATTTATGGTGGTACCAGAAATGAGATACAAATGTTCCAGCTCAGGACTGGAACCATTGTTTGTTTCTTTAGGATGAAAAAATAATTGATTGAAAAAAAAAACCTGATTAATTGCATTACAAATTTTAACACATTGAACTTTATGTAATGAATTAATCAAAATGAAAAAATTAAAGTCCTAGCCCTAAATATTGCATATATATCACTACCCTCTCGACTCAAAAACAACCACACTACTGACATTGCTTCTCTACTTCAATTAAACTCCCCACAATCCTTTGATGCATCACCGTTATTGTAACATGACCAAACAAATACCACGTGGCCAACACCCTCGACTCCCCTTCCAGAAACACATATGCAAATGGCAACAAGACGGAAATAAATATTGGTTATTAATATCAGCCCAGTTTTACTTGATGACTTACATTGGGTGATATCGATGTTAATGCCGATATATCGAGCATCTCCATCTCAAAGTTAGCATGATGAAGATGAAGCAAGGATAAGCAAAGCTCCATGAGTTTAGCCTTGCTGCTAGCTTTCCAGGCTTTGTATCTGCTAAGTGACTAGATAAAATATGATTGTCAGTCACACCAAATGCATACCATTTTCATAGGGAATGAAAGCACTACGTATTTATCATCATGTTATTTTTGAAGTACGTTTGTCAGATTTGTCACAAGTGGTTACACAGAGCTGTGACAGGATGGGTGACGGTTTGACGCAGCAGCTCTGGAGAGATGTTGAGCGTTTTTCACAACAATTAGTCAAGTCACCAGAGTTCTGCAAGACTTCACCTCTCCCACAAAGCCATCTCATGTCGGTGTGTAACGAGAGTTTGGAGCAGTTGTGTCCGCTCCCCTACAGCTGTCTTTGAAGGGATCTAGAAGAAGGGATTTTGTTGCCACATCTATTATTTCTGTCATTTTGCAGCCTTGTTGTAAATGCAGAATAGACACTGGTAACAGTATCACCCAGGCAGGACAACACTTTCCCAGACTTCCTCTAATTATCATTGCATAATACTTTGACAAGCATTATACACAGAAATGACAAACATGAAGGAGATAATAGATGTGGCAACAAAATCCCTTGTTCTAGATCCTTTCAGAGACAGCTGTTGGGGAGCGGACACAACTGCTCCGGACTCCCGGAAGTCTTAGCGGGAGAGGGCTACAGTAAGGCTTAGTACTGGAGAGCTCTGTCCAGAGATTAAGGAGTTTCTCCTTGTTAAAATTTGCAAAATAAGAGCAAATTAATGAAGATCAGTGGCTGCTCAACTTGGCTTTTTTACCTAAATGCCGCATGAGCTACAAGGAATTTCTAGACTTCCCTTTAATGAAGCTGGTGGCTCCATTCATGTGCAACCCAAGACATTGATGTTGATTTTTTCGTAATGACATGAGGAAATGACACCTCTTTGACACCAACATTCAGCTCTACTTATGTGTGTAAGCCAGCCTTTTTCCAAAGTAAGGCTTGAAGATTATTTGTCCAAAAAACTATTCCACTGTTACTGATTGGTCATTTGGAGGCCTGTTGGAGGCTAGCTACTAGCTGCTACTGTTCAGCTTATGGAACATTGGCTGACTTCATTCAGGTCAAATTATCAGAGTAAACGATGAACCATGAACTGAATAATTTAATAGTGCTATCAGGCAGTGGCGGGCTTATTTCTGCTAAAGCATTAATAGTGGGGCAAATTTTTAGCTTGGTGCTTTAGCTAACTCTGAAAATATTTAGTGCAGTTGGCTTCCTGTTCATTTGTTTTTGCATAAATTCTGAAGCGCTAATTTACTTGGTTGTTTTGTAAACTTTCAGTTCAATAAAGTTTGCCATCTGTGTTGAAGTTTTAGTTATAGACTTAAAGACATTTTCAGGTTGTTATAGACATTTATAATCATTCTCTTATTTAAAATGGGTGAAATCTGTTAATGCAGAAGTCCTGTTTCCTTTTCTTACTTTCTCTCCTTTTCCCCCAATAACATTATTTTAAACATAAAACATATAGGAATAAAATTAAACATAGACAGTAGAGAAGAAAATGTATACAAAACTGCAACATACAGTGGGGAGAACAAGTATTTGATACACTGTTGATTTTTCAGGTTTTCCCACTTGCAAAGCTTGTAGAAGACTGTAATTTTTATCATAGGTACTCTTCAACTGTGAGAGATGGAATCTAAAACAAAAATCCAGAAAAATACAATGTAGAATCTTTAAATAATTAATTTCCATTTTATTGTATGAAATAAGTATTTGATACACCAGAACAATGAAACTTAATATTTGGTACAGAAACCTTTGTTTGCAATTACAGAGATCAGACGTTTCCTGTAGTTCTTGACCAGGTTTGCACACACTGCAGCAGGGATTTTGGCCCACTCCTCCATACAGATCTCCTCCAGAGCCTTCAGG
>CAEGAE010023605.1:0-71207 GCA_903067095.1 Girardinus metallicus | reverse complement strand
CAAAAAGGGTTAGTATTAAAGATCATAATGTCATAGTGTGCATATCTTTTATATTTGATGTATATACATATGTTCATTATGTATATCAAAAGTAGGGTTGAGTGATAAAGCTGACCTCACTGTCTGGTCAGCAATCCAGCCAGCATCACACTGGTCAAATCCATCTTCATAAGCTGCTTTCAGTTGGGAATAGGTAGCTATGCTTGCTCCAATATCTTCACAAGTTTGGACAGCTTTCTCATAACTTAAGGTGTACCTGCTGGTGCTTGCTCGATAGTGAAAAACAACACCTGGCAACAAATAAGTTACAAAAAGTAAGCACCATTCAAAGATGAGAGACAATCAAATATTGTATACACAGTTGAAGATAGTCATCTGCAATTCGTTAGCATAAATCCAGGGTGGTAAATTTTGGCAAGTGTCTTGTAAAACACTCTCTGAGGGTAAAACAAATGAGTGTCTTAGCGTCTCTGGAAACAAGGAGGTTTGCAATAAGCCGAGAGAATATGTGAAATACTCACACTGTTCACCACAAATGAACAAGATAACTGCATGTGATGCCATGGCCCTGAAATCCCCATATTTGTGGACGGTAAACAGGCGCTTCAGATTTGATTGATGGTGTCAATTAACATTGCAAATTGTTGAAAAAGAGGTCAGACAGATTGTAAACCAAAACTATCCCAGTTTCTCCCCACCCTTGCTTCCACAAAAGTTATACAGTATCACCCAAATTAATTTTCTAAAAGTCTATAAAATTAAAACAATTGAACAAGGTGAAGATATGTTATCATGTGACCTGCATTAACACATGTATTTCACAGTAGTGAAATACACAGTTTGTTTGATAATACAGTCAGCGTTGGGGGGGAAAAATGACACAAGGTGATGACAAAACACCCATGAAATGATGTGCACCAAAGTTTGTGTACAACATATGGAAGGTTGCTCATATTAAATCTTTGTTGACTGGGTTTAAACAGAGAAAGCTATAAAGTAAAATACTGAATATTCCAGTTTTTTTCACAACTACAGACCTTAACATATTTTATAGAGAATTCATCACAAACTAACTCATAAAAGTCTCTTAAATCTTTTTTAAGGAGGGCATTCCTTCTGAGGCAAGGACAACTTAAAGTTGTAGTTACCTCTCTGTAACTATTAGGTAGCTGCAGCTATCAAAGCATTGCTCTCACATCCTGTTTACATTTCTATCACCACTTGTATTCCATTTCTCTCTTATTAACCTTTTTTTTTTAGTAATCCACTTCTGCAAATTTCAGTTTTCATCTAAATAATCTAATTCCATAACACAAAAACAAGGAAACTATAAATAGCTTACCGCTGACATCAAGGTTAACAATATCATGTGTATCTTCAATGCCGTATGTGGCTTCACAACTGTAAGTCCCAGCATCACTAGCTCGCAGCTTGACCATAGTCAATGAGGCATCACCGACATCCTCAGGGTGACTGGGCACTGACACACGGTTCCTGTAGATGGGGTTCATCTTGATGACCCCATTTTGCATCACCAGCACTGTAGACTTTTCCTGTCCTTTTATTTTGGTCCATTTGATTCGTAAGTAATCTTTGCCATAATTGGCTGTTCTATTTGTACCTATGAGTGGCGCTGATGTTGGGATTGTGGAGAAGAAGCAAGGAAGATTTACTTTCCCTGAGAGGGATCCAGAGATTGGTTGGATTATTGATAATGTGTTGGATGCTGAAAGGCAAAAAAAGGCAAAAGAGTTAATGCAGTTAAGTACCTTTTTGCTTCCCATCCTATTATATTCTGTTTACTCTTTCCTCAGAACATAGAAGAAGACAACACATACTGCCTCAGTTGCAGTGAAAGGGTGTGACAACTACACCCATCTTAATAAAAAAACGAAAAAAAAACCATGCATCATGTTTTGAAAGTGACTCTTGGAAAGTTGAACCTCATCTTCAAAATGATGGGTGTGGGAACAAATTCCCCACTGAGTGCAGTGCATGTACAATGTTTTAATGGAGTTAAACTATGTTGCTAAAGCAAGGACAGATGGCTAAATCATTTCATGTGAGACCTCTGGTAAATTCTTGACATCTAATGTCCCCTGTAGGACAAACTAAGATTAGTCTAAACTAGAATAATGTCAATATGGCAAACAATACATCAGACAATGTTAAAGATTTATCTAGAAAAATAATGAAAAGTTGAAAAGTTTGAATGGGTAAACATTTTACTTGAAGTAATCTCCCTTAATTCCTTTATTTAGGATTAATCCAGATTATTTCAGGCTCATGCTAATGGCTAGCCAAGAGGTCAAGATAAAGCTAACTTCTATTATCTTAAAACAATCTCAAAAAGTACTTATGGTTTGTTTAAACAGTATTTTATGACAATATTGGTACTGGGTGATTTTTTGTACATATAATATGATAATTATTTGCACAGGAAAGACCAATCAACAATGATCTTTCTGTGTGAAACAAGGACTGATGACTGAACATGCAAAACTATTTCAGTCACAGTAACTTTGATGTAAAAGTATCATAAAGTAGAAATCAACAAAATAATGTCACTTCTACAATATGTTTGCCTTTTTCATATTTTACTTTCATATGTACACTTTGCAAAGAAAGATTACTGATGATACACCACCTCCTAGTTTAATTTCTTGTGTAGATAATCATCAGTTTATATGTAATAACCACTCACTGCAAACTTAGTGGCAGCTTAAATGTTCAAGAAATAAAATTAACATAAACTTTGACTATGAAAATATTTTAAAATGGTAATCTCCAATTTTGTATGAGGGTTCAGTTAAACTATTAACTATTTAATATTTTCCTTTTACACCATATTGCCTCTTTTATTGGGCACATACTTCATATGCCACGTAAAGATTCATTGCCTTACTTGTAAATACCTACTGAATGCAAACTTGATAATGTTCTAAATATTCATGAAACAGTATTCACATGAGCCACTAATGATTTAGATTCTGAAATTGTTGTAATACAGTAGAAGTCCTCTTTGCCTTTGACCTAAGTTGGACTAGCTAAAATAAAGATGCCATGAGACTTATCAGCTGCTGGCCGATCCAGACTTTATCAGTGGCTTAGCAGGGCAGTAGTCAGGGCTCCTGGAGTTTTGATGGCCCTACCTCCATAACAGTGTTTTTCAACCCTGGTCCTCAAGGCACACTGCCCTGCATGTTTTAGAGATGTTCCCCTGGTTTAACAAATCTGATCTGGATATGTAGTTCACCAGATCACCAAAAGCCTGTTAAGGAGTCACCAATTGAAATCATGTTTGCTGAAGCAGGGAAAGATTAATACCTGCAGGACAGTGTGTCTTGAAGACCAGGGTTGAGAAACACAACACTGTTCTAAATCCTAACCCTGGACTTAAAGAAAGATAAGTATAAGGATAGTCCACTTATACAAAGCTTTATTTACATCCTTTGTTTTGTGTTTTTTCTTTTTTTCATTGTACAGTCACATACAATTTGTTTGGGGGCCTTAAAGTATTTGTACTGATGAAGACATGTCTTGAAAACTTAAACTTTTAAGAAACAATACAAAGTCTTACATAATTCTAAATCTGGGTCTAGCTACAAGTATATACATTAACTCTTCTTAATATTTTTAACAGACATTATGAATTGAATCGTTAGGTAAGTAATCCCTCAACTACCATGACACACTCATACTGCAGAAAATCAAAGCAAAAGTTTATTCAATGCTATATCTTATATTAAAATTTTTGCTAACAATGCAAAATTACACAACTGCAATCACATTTATTCCATTGTTAACATGCACGAGCTCATGTTTAAGTCTCGTGTTTTAAAAAGTGGGAATAGATGCCAGACTCAAATCAATAGCAGTAGGCTGTATCACACAAAGCTCTACAGAGACGAACCAAATTACCATTTTTTCTCTTTTTGGAAGGTTTTTGAGGGGGAGGAAAAGAAGGAGTTGGCATTCACAAGGAACAATGTAGAGAATGCTTAGGAAACACTGGTGAAGCAGCCCTAGAGGCATGAGTTTGTGTGCTTTAATAGAAGGCCATATTAGCATGTGTGATGTTGGCAGCTGTTCTGTCTTCAGACCAGCGGCTCCTTCTAATATGGTACGGTGTGGTGAATTGACCAAGTGTATAAACCTTTTCCCAAAATAAATAATAATAAAAATTGTCACACTGAAGACATGTCAATTTATTGTTGACGCTTCATGTGTGTAGGTACACAGATAAATGAGTCCACTTTAGAAACACAAGATGAAGAATATTGGGATTTTATGCGAATGCATGATCAAAATACATAAAGAAAACAGGCAGAAAAAACAAGAAGAGAAGAGCGCACAAGAGAAGAGGACTTACTTGTTGTATATGCAGCATCACACAGATAATACAACCACAGGATATGCTTAATATTTAGAATCATCTGAAAAAGTAAAAAAAGAAAAATGTTACATTAGAAAATAATTTCTGAGTTGTTGAATTTTTTTGTCATCATAAATATTTTCATTGAAAGTTATTGAACACATTGGATAAAAAATAAGTTAATACTAAAATATGTATATAAAAAAAGACCATTTTTTTTTTATATAGCGAGAATGTGGAAGGCATCACAAGCTAACACTTTTGTTAGACTTTAGTCAGAAGTTGTAGCTGTTTACAGACAGAATTTCATGTTTTCACTGAACATGTAGGTGGTGAAGCTGAGAGGTAAAACTTCCTGTGAGGTCAAACCAGGAGTTTTGGAGACAGGAGGGCAGGAGCAGCAGGCCCCCTGCCCTCATTAGCACCCCACAGTATAAACACAAGGGGTCGGGTATCAGTAAAAGCTGAAAACTGTGGGAACCCTCTATCGAAAGGCAATTAGCACTACTAAATCATCATCACTAAATACAACATGATAGAAGACTGAAAGTGACCTTAAACTGAAAATAAAATAATCTGTGGCTGTTTTATTAAGCCACTGGTTCTGACAAATGTCAACATTTGTCATACTACTTATTGAAACAATGGATTTCAGCTAGTCGAACTTGGTTTTCTAGGAAATCCTAATAAGAATAATTCAAAGGAGATCCCCTACTGCAGCATCACAGAGGGGTTTAATTGCTTACAGATTTTTAAAGCCAGCGGCCCCTCATGAGGGATGCTCCTCACTGTGAAAGACAGGCGCCTGACTGCCAGCGTCATTTATTGAGGAACTGATTGTGAGACTGCCAGTGCGCCATTTTCATTACTAGACCTCATTTAATGTGGAACAAAAAAGAAAAATACGATATAATAAAAAAATAAAAAAAAGCTCTGAAAGTGGATGATTTGATATTTTAAATTAAATCCTTAATCAGCGGGACAGAGAAGTTATCCGAGGACAGTACGCATCACCATGCACATTTGTAACATGATAAGTTGTCTTATGCTTACTGATTTGCTTTTATCAGAACTATATTATCACAAAGACGTAACATGTTCAGAAAAGCATCTACAGATATAAGAGGAGCCCAGTTTCTTACACTACGATTTCAGGATAGTCTAAACAAATGGGGGAAAATACTTACGTTTAAATAAATTTTATTCCATTGAACAAAGAAAATTGTGTATAGATACTTAATCCTTAGATTGAACTAATTCCAGTGCACCACATGCGTGCGTAAAACAGTGCCTGGACAGGTCCACTCCAAGTTGAGGCAGCAAAGCTTCTTTCTCCTCTGCCTGACTCCTCTCTTTAGATGATGCGCGGTCCTACTCCGGCGTGATCCTGGAACTGAGCGCATCGGCGGTATCCCGCGAATGTTGGCAAGAAACAAGTTCAATTTTGCCTCAGCCACGCTGTTATTTCGTCAAAGAGGAGGAGCTCATTTAAAAAGTCAATGAGACACCTTTTGGAGGAGGGAACAGTCTCCAATTGACCATGTGCAGGAGAGGAAGCGGCTCCTCACTTAGTCAGACTAATGTGGCACAAATGGTCTCCTCTGTAGGTTGTCCTTGTTTTATTAGGTGATCGCACTTCACTCCGAGCATGCAAGCAGCACAAAATAAATCCAATGAAACATTGTTGTTCCTATATGCTTGTTTAAACTGCCTAAAAGGATCCCGAAATATATCATAATCAGTATGCTGAAAATCTCGTGCCATTTGGAAAGTCCAGCAGCTATAACCAAAGGGTGCGCACTGTAAAGGGCGTGTTGCAGACATTTATCTGGTAAAATTTCGAGTCATAACATTCTGGTTGTTCCAATGCCACAATCCTCCAGACCACCCCGGCACTGCCGTCGCTGGTAGACCAAGACATGTGAACAATACAGATTTAGTTTATTTTGTCTCATTTACATTAGCGCTACAGTACAAGTGAAAGATCAGAACAACGTGCTTATCAGCTGAAACTGATCAGCTAAGATGGGCAGCCTTCTGCTTCACAGTGACTCACTGGAAACTCTGCGCTGTGCTTCTCCAAAAGAGGAGGAGGGGAGGCTGGGTCATCTTATCATGCTCCCCATCATTGGCTATTAAACGCCAAGGAGGGTTCATTCCAGAAATATATGTGTGCCTGATTGATCGTGAGATAGAAAGAATAGTGGATGAAAATCTGCTTCCACATCCTGTTAAACACTGCCTGGACTAAAATAGAATTTTGTTCAGGATCTAATCATTTAGTAACAAGCAGAATAAACATCTAACGAGATTGCAGAGTCAACTAAAATCAGAGTGAGAACTGTAATGCATACTTAAAAACTGGAAGGACAATAAGGAACCATCCTCTTTAAGAAAGAATTGTGGTAGAAAAAAATTCAGAATGACAGTAATTGGTGATCACTTATAAATATTTGGTGACATCAATTGGATTAAAAAAAAACAACAGAACTCATCAAGGCTATGGTTAATAGTGAAAGTAAGAGCATTTCCACACGGATAATGTGACGGGAACTTAAGGAATTGGCACTGAACAGCTGTGTAGCCTCAAGAAAACCACTAATCAGGGAGGCTAACTGGAAAAAAAGGCTTTAAACTACAAGGGAGCATAAAGATTAGACTCTGCAGTGATTTAAGAAAGTCCAGATTCACCGTCTCCCAGAATAATGGGTGTGTCAGGGTAAGAAGAGAGGCAAATGAAGTGATGCACCCATCATGCCTAGTGTCTACTGCGCAAGCTTGTGCGTGTTGTACTATGATCTGAGGTTGTTGCAGTTGAAGGTTCAGTAACATTATGACATCGGTTGACAACTATAAGATACCGAATTACCATGTTATTCCATTAATTGAATTGTTTCTTCCCTGATGACAATGCCAAAGTACGTAAGGCTGAAACTGTGAAACAACATCAATTTCAGACTCGGATCAGCCACCATCGAGTTCAGACCTTGACCCCATTGAGAATCTTTTTGATGTTCTGGGGAAGACTGTACAGTGATCGGACTCTCCAGTCATCAACACAGGATCTTGGTGAAAATTAACGCAACCTGGGATGGAAATAAATTTTAACATTGCAGAATCTTATTGAAACAATGCCACAGCGAAGGTGTGCTCTAATCTAAGTTAGAGACAGTCCAACAAAATATTGGAGTATGCGACTTTTGTTTTCTGACCAGAGAGTATAGTTCATTTTGAAATATTTTACAACTAAAAAGGACAAATATCTATGTTATCAAAAGACAGGATATAAACTTTGTATTTAAAAGAGTAAATATAAAATATGAACTTAAATATACAGATATATTCTAGTAATTTGGAATGTGTTCAGACGAGACGTGTTTGTCAGATTAAAAATTACTTTTGGAGATAACCTTTAAGCAGGTATTAAACTCACTATGATATCAACTGTACATAAATATTGATGTTCTTTTTTGATGTACGGTTAAAAGTATTTTTAACTGTATTAGACATATTTTTATTGGTCTGATGTGATATTCTAATCTTCAAAGAATTTCAATGTTTTTTCACAAGCTGTAAATGGAAAATTATCATAATTAACAGAATTAAAGGCATGACAATACCAGTCTTTGTCATATTATCTATAAAATGTTTTTCTTTGAGAATTGATATGCACCTGTTCGAGTGGGGGAACTGAAGCATACTAGTATTACTTTTGGATTGCAGCTACATATTTACTTGCATATAAATCTGGATTTCTTTAAAAGCAAGAAAATAATAAAAACATCAAACGGTAAACATTCAAAATATACTGAAAACATTTCTTATACTGCTGTTATCCTGCTGGAAATCATCTACTGCTGTGAAGGTAAACTTCCTCCTTTGTTTGATTTTCATGTAGCCAAGTCTTACAGTTCTTCATCAGATAAGTAAATATTCTGCCTCTGCTATAATTTCAGTCAAAATCAGAATTCAGAAACAAGAAAAATTACATTGCTCTGAAAAACAATTAAATCACTTTGCAGTTAGCTAAAGTGGTATGTGCTCAGACTGGATCCAGTGCCAATGTACTGGGAAATCACCCGGCGGATGCAGCATTTATCTTCTGAGTGAGAATCTGCAATGAAAACCAAGCAGATTAAAAATAATCATAGGAAAATATAAGCAGATTTGTACCAAAGTTCTGAAGACTATCATTTCCATAGTCACTGTTTGCTTCCTGCTCTCCATCCACAGCATTATCTATCAGGTTTTTACTCCCATAAGATTGATCTTTTTGCAACTCCAAACTTTATAATCTATACTGAAATATGTCTGCCATACTCTTTAATAATACCACTTGATCAGCTTGATACTTGCGCAACATTACAACAAAATGTTGTAATATCAATCAAAGTAAATGTTTGGGGAGAAAAAAATACACCACCTGATAAGATATTTTAATAAAAAGCCGCAACTCAATGTGTGAAATATTTCTGCTGTATGTCTAACCGTGAAAGTCTTGCGCCAGTTAAGTAGCTATAAATCACGGAGTCAAAGACCTAGTGAAAGAGTGTTTGATCCTGGTGATCTGCTGTGCGGACCCCAAGATGACCCATGTATCACATGACCTATTAAGGTGGTCTGCCTGCGGCAACCACTGACAGGATAAAAGGAACATTTAGCTTCTAAAACCTAAGGAGGATGTCCTGTAGAAAGTAAAAAGTTTAAAAGCAATAGCTGAGCTGTTCTTATTTTCTTCTCTCCCTGATGAAATTCAGACTGGACCTCCCAGATCAGGATAACCAGAAAAAACCTGCAGTAACGCCGTTTGTTTGTTCTGGTGTAAATACAAAGAGAACAACCAACTGGCACATATCAAGATTACTAAATCACTCTTCAGAGCATTGCCAGAAGAAAGGTAAATTATTAAATAATGACATGGAAAAAGTTGTATAATTGAAGTGTCAAACAAAACCCAAGGTGGTGACACAGAAAGAGAAAAAACAGCTTGCTGTGATTTCCTGGGGTCCAGGGAAACGAGTTTGTGGGGGGGTGTTTTTGCGAGCTAGCTCCCTGTTTAGAGTAGAACATGTGGGAAAACGAAGCCGCCTCTGGACAGACGTGAACCTTGATCCTCTGAAGTCAAGTGAGGAGGTCCAGACCACAGCAGATGATCCCTGTATTTTAGGTAAAGGTCAAAGGAGGATAGCAGTGATAAAAGAACTGAGTTTATTCACAATTTGTAAGATCTTCAAACATATCTTATTTTGATTATTGCAATATGATTTTTTAAAAGTCCCAACTACAATCACACTTACACAGGAAAATGTATGCATCCCTCCATTATTTCTTCTCTTCAGCCATTCATACACGTTACTCCAACACACACATACATATATACATATCTATATATACATAAGAAGAGAGAGAGTTGTATCTAATTATAAACATTGATCAGGCTTTTAAATGATGACAACCATCCCATTTATATTCACTTTGTGTTTGTTTTCAAAGTGAAATTGATAGTGGCATTTAAGTATTTCCAACAGCATTTCAAAGAGACAACAAAAGTAGACAATAACATATTCAATATGCCAGTTGCCATTCTTCATATTTTGGGGCAGCTTGAAACAATATAAATAGTTTAAATGGAAAATAAGAAAAATCTAGCACTGAGAATATTTGCACAAGTCAAGATTTATTTTTTTTTAATTTTCATTCATGTATGAACCAATAAAATCTGTTTCCTATAAAGAAAAAAGTTATAGTTTTAAAGCATGAATACATAAGATAGATATAGGCAATAATCAGTAAAAAGAAAGGGAGCCAAAGAGATCAACATCACAATAACAACAGTCCCATAAAAGTGGTTATAAGAAAGACAAAGACACACACCCACACACAATACAAAGTAAATTAGAAATATGATTTTGTTTTTTGTTTTTTTTAAATCAAGCTTTAAAAATTATTTTGAGCTGGGGACTCTAAATTATTTTTCATCAAATAGGGAGCATCAATATAGAACGCAACATTCTCAGATCTCAAGCTAGAGCAAGCTTGTGTAAAGTTTTGCATACATATAAGAGGATCCAATATGATTTCACCTCTCAATATATAAATTACAGTAAGTGAACTGGAAAATGTAAAATAGCTGAATCATTGTCTTGTTTTGATTTTGCCAAAGATTTACGTTTTCTATTCATTAAACTACAAAATCTAGATATTAATTATCTGCTTAAATATGACAATTTACTTTTGGTTTTATTAAGACATCCAATTAGAAATATGACTGTATTAAATAAAACTGGATTAAAAATTGAGCCTTGCTCTAAATGCAAAAGCCAGATAGAATTTATATCACCAACAGACAAAAGAGCAATGTTTCATGTAACCGAAACACATTTGTCACCTGCTTCAAAATCAGTATTATGATCCCATAAAGCCAACATTTCACAGTTAAAAATGTAGATCACTAATTTATGCTTACTGAGTGTTGATTCTGTGTCAATCTAATAGAAAACCCAACTAGTCTATTATAGACTGTATAAAACTTGCATAGCACTTTTCAGGACCCTTAAAGACACTTTACAATCAGTCGTTTCCATTTACGCACACCTTGACACACTGATGATGGCAAGCTACTGCATTGTAGCCACAGAAGCCCTGGAGCAGTCTGACAGAAGCCAGGCTGTCCGCCTGATTCTGACCTGGTGTTGCAGGTGAAATGTCTTGCCCAAGGGCACAAGGACAGAGGAGGACAGATCGGAAATCAACCGGTGACTTAATGATTGCAGAGGGAATTCCTACTGACCTTACCACCATCGCCCTTAAACCAAATATCTTAGGCAGTTGTTTGGTTTAGGGGACAATTACTTTATAACAAAGGGTTTGGATTAGCCTGGAGACTATTGTCCTATGCAATTCTCCTCAATTCCCATCTTTCATCACTGCTCCATCTGGGATGTTTTCTGGAGATTGTTTACAGTGCATGCAATTTAACTTCATCACCACATACATCACAGCCAAACGACACTGATTAAGTAAAAATTTTAAACTTCATCAGTGTTCTCACCTCCAGCAACCAATTGTTTCACAATAATTGGGTTAGGATTCTCGGTACGAAGCGGAGAACCAGGGCCTGATTTTTACCAGACTAGGTATGGATTAGTCTGGTTAAAAACCAGCTCGTTCGCTGCTATTTGCTTCTTACAGAAGGTGTGGGCTCTTGGCTATTGAGTAACGATTGCTTACTGGAGGCATGAATTGTGTTGAAGTTTTAAATTTTACTGTGTCCACTTAATTCATGAAATTGTTCTTTGAAAACTGTTGTTGTACTTACTTTGTTTTTCTTTTTCACTGATATTAGAATTTGTTTGATGGCCTGAAACATTAAAGTGCAGCAAAACAAAAACAGAAAAAAAAATCTACAAGTGGGAAATATGTTTCCCTCACTATCAATGTAACTGTTGTTAACCAATTTTGTCCAACAGCTTCTCGTCACATCAAAAGGGATTTGAATGGAACAAATAGGATGTGACTGAAAACCCCAACATATCATTACCGCCACATTAATCTTTGTATAGAGCTTTTAAAATAATATGGCACAACGAAAGCAATGTAATCCTCCAACGAACCACACACAGACCAACCTTGTTATTGGTCTATGTGTGAATTGAAGACTGCAAGTAATTCCAGAAAATGAAGTTGAAAGCTAAGTGTCAAAATATTTGGAACTGTGTGAAAGCTATTGACACACTCCTTTCCACATAACACTTTAAAGCTATATTTACCTTCGTTATGAATGTATATGGAGAAGAACCTTACTGCAGACTCAGAAGCTTAAAGTCTGGGAAAACAAACTTTATTACAGTCACAGTGCAATGATTGATGTCAAGACTGTTCCAAAATATCCGTCAACAGAGCAAATGTGAGTAACAACAGTGGGTGAGTAAAACAAACAAAAAAAAAAACTGTTACAAGGCACAACACAATACAATAATTACTGTATTTGGCAATTACCAAAAAGAGAAGATATGTAAAAATTATGGCAGCAAATCAACAAGGATAACACAAAGCAAAGAACTCTCAACAATAAAACCTGGCAAAAACTTAAACATGACAATAAGTCAAAAGATTAAATATGTATGGCAGAACTTTCTTGAGTAATGTTTCTCTCACTGTAGATTAAACACTGCAGACAAGAATGGTGTGAGACACTGAGTTATTGAAGCCAAGCTGCCAATGAGTCAACACGAAGGAACACATTGTGGATAGCTTGATGATACTTTGGTCTTTGACCAAGAGGAAGTCAAGATAATAATGTAAACCATTCTCAGCCATGAGAGAAAATTAAGTCAGCTGTAGAAAATCGTCTTGGATTTCACAACTCCAATTTTCTGAATACCATTTCGAATAGATGCTTAAAGTTTAAGCTTGGGTTGCATGCAAAAGCTTAGTTGTTACTGTACAGCACTGGCCATTCACAAGAGTAAAACGTCCTCATACATTTGATATTTTCCTGTCATAAATGTTGCAATTCTTTAAAAACTTAATGAACTACTTGTAAAGGTGGATTAACAGAAAAACCTTTATTTTGTCAATCAAACACTTGATGCTCCTTATCACTATGTCCCTCTGTGTGCTCTCAATATATACGCACACACACTAGATATATGTGTATATATATATATATATGAAAACTCTGGTGAAATTCATCATCGTTTGATTTTAGTAAAAGACGGCAGTAAAGACAAAGCATATCACAATCACTCTAGAAAATAATTATGGGCAACCGTGCATTTAAGAAATATTCCAGAAATATACCCACACACCAAACTTGAAGAGATTTTTTTTTTCCTTTCTTAACTGAAAATATGTAGCTGTCTGGTTTTGTTGGGAGCCATATCAGCATGCACAAACCAGATGAAGCATTCAGGAAGTCAGCAGAGACAGTCAATTTAGTCTTAAAGTAAAGCATCCTGCAGACTCAACTCTAAATCACATGGCTGAATTAAGATATCCATGGCACTCTGAAATAAAGTTAGCAGAATTTCTTCATTAAGAATTTTTATCAATAAAAAAATTAAGCTGCTACAATACACTGCCTATATTTTACTACATTTTTGAAGAGGCATGATCCTAGAACAAGGTGTGCAGAATACATTTTCTGGTTCTGAGAGCAAAAGATATGTCCCAGGTCTTTTGCAATGAGAACTAGAAATGTTTTTCTTCAGATTTAAGGGCATTTTTCATCATTGGTATAACTTTTCTATTTCAGTTCTGTTCAGGCTTGATTCTCCCCTATGCTTACATAG
Organism: Girardinus metallicus; assembly: GCA_903067095.1. Classification (NCBI taxonomy): domain Eukaryota; kingdom Metazoa; phylum Chordata; class Actinopteri; order Cyprinodontiformes; family Poeciliidae; genus Girardinus; species Girardinus metallicus. The sequence continues at coordinate 57,539 of CAEGAE010023605.1, read as the reverse complement.
CAGTGCAATTTCCTCATTGTTGGTTAGTTGGTTGTTAGAGATGATGATTCCAGTTTGAATCTTGAGACTCACTTAAGTCAGCAAAAATAAAAAGACCTCAGGCTTGTCTTAGACTTGTGCGATAATGTTTTGAGACTTTACGTGGACTCCTGGTCTGAGCCTTGGATTATAATAAAAGTTTGTATCTCATGTAATGAGGACAGAAAGGAAGCCAGTATGTGTTAATGACTGGAGCAGCTGTGCATGTTTTACTGTAAAAGGATGTGCTTGACTGTTAACCAGTCAATTGGTGGATTATGGGCTGTTAGTAATGCATAACAATCTGTTCCTGTTAGCTGTGGCTTCATAATAATGACCACATGAATGTTTCTCCAAATGTACACTGACTTTGGAGAGTTTCACATCAAAATTAAATATAAATTTGACATTCGCTGGTTAAGCTTGTAGCAACATTACAATGGCAATTCTGACGAAATATCACAATAAAAGCATGTTTATTACCTTTGTAAAAGCAAAGGTAATAAACATAAAAGCTTTTCATATGACCTATGAAGTAAATTTTATGCTCGATTCATTTTTAAAATAGGATAATTTAGAAAAATTTTTGGATTTCCAGGAAATGTTAAAAAATATTTTTTAATAAATATTAAAAACTGAAAGATAATTATCAAACACTTATGTGTTTTTTTAGGCCCTAATGACAAACATTACCGATTTGGATTCCTTATCTACATCGATACAAATCTTGGAATTCATTTTATTTCAGTTTGTAGAGCAATGACTTAGACTTGCTCCTCAAAGACTTAAGATTTTACTTGGAAAAAAATTACTTGGGAATATATCCTTTGGTTGTCCTGCTTGATACTGAAATGGGAAGCAAAGCATTTTGTAACTCAACATAGAAACTTTTTCAACACTTTTCAAAAAGATGCTTGGGTCTAACAGTTATTAGTTTTTATATACAGCTCTTTAGCGGTGTCATCCGTAGACGTGGCATTAACTTTTGTAGCTACACTAATGACCCACAGAAAAGACACAAAGCTTTACATTGATGGTTAAGCTTTACAACCAGAGAAAGAAACTCAAATCTTTGATCACTGTGAACTAACCCAGGTCAAAACCTGGTGTCACATTTAATTCACACTTAGGTTTCACAAACTAAACCTGGATTTTATAATCTGAAGAACTTTGACAGAGTGTAACTCCTTCTTTCCATGTCTGATGCAGAGGTTCTACCTCCATATTTTACAACTTGTGGAATAGATAAATGTAATGTTATGTTTTGTGGTCTTTGTAAAAGAACTACAGCTTCATTATAGGCACTTTGAAATTCAGCAACTATAATGCTAACAAGGACCACAAGGCATAATGACCCCACAAAGTATAACGAAAATACCAAAGCATATCAAAGCAACTTAATTCAAATGAGAAATACACTGAAACTTTAATGATGATTTTAGACAAACGAAAATTATAATCAATGATTTTTATGCCTTCCATAACTGGGTGAAATATTCTGTAGAAGAAAACAATAGAAACATTTAGGTGACACATTTTACATCTTCTGACTGGAAATCACAGGGTCTTGTTATTTCTCTTGCAATAAAAATTTTATTTGTATGTCCTAAATCCAAGAGGGATGTGGTATGCTTAAAGCATTCCTTCAGGATTTTCTTTGCTAGTTGGATAATTTGACTGTGCTGTTCCACAATATCCAACAGAAATAGCTGAGGCTAAACATGAGGTGAGGAATTAATTTAAAGGGATCCATATTATAAAATAGTTTCTCAAAGGAAATCAATGCTTCACAAAAGTGATGTAGAAAAAATGGCGTGAAAAAAATATATATTTAAAGTCTGTAATCATCTTTTCTTTCACTTCCATAGTACTTCTTTTTTTATATTTGGCAAAGATTTAATCTATGTGTACTTTATTATCTAACTCCAGAACAAAAATGATTCTTTGAAAAACAAAAATACCATTATTCACTGCACTGCTACAAAAGAAGAAACTGTAGAAATCACTTGGTCTCTTTCTCTCTTTTTTTGATTAGTGTGTCGTTTTTATGTCAGAGTTAATTTATATCTTCACTTAAAGTAACACCTTTTTCAGCTCCTTTACTTGGAGCACTGCACAGCAACGATATCACTAACAAGCAGATGTTACGACAGGGTCTTGAGGCCATTTGGTTTTCAGTGAGTTTTTAACAACAGCAGATCAATTTCCACTCAACATGTAACATTCAAAAACGTGGCATTTAAAAAGTTTTAACACCATCAGGATGGAAAGCCTGAGAATATCGGATATCAATAGGACCTATCTCATGAGAGGCATACTTAAACTATTTACATCGTCAGTTTTATTGAGGGTGATAGCTGTTATAGGTCTTTGATGCAAGAATACACAGGATGAAATTTTCCTGTGGCAGAAGAGTTGAGAAGGAAAATAGCAGGAAATTTTGAATTTATGTAAGCTATAATTTTCATTACTGAGAGCCAAAAAAAGTATGCTTAATTTGACCTTTATCATTTTTATATGTTAAATTAATTTCTTAATATCAATGACACAAAATTTAGTAAAAGGTTCATAAAATGCTTCAACAGTAGCTTTATCGCTGTAATGGATTAGATGTTTTAAAGGAAAAGTGTCTAAAGCCTGATTTGCATGTCTTATTTTTCGCTGTGGTATGTCTCAACCTTCAAAGCCTTTGTGCTACCGGCTTAGAAGAAAGGCAAATATACCATCCTTTGTATACTTTTTACAAACGTAGGAAGTTGTATCTTTGTCACCTGTGTTTGTGTTTGGAGAATTTGAACCGTGAATGAAGATGCTGTCCACAAAGTACACACAACCAACGTGGGTAAATGTTTAAAAGATATTTCTTTGCTCACAACAACTTTCAAGCAAGTAGTTTTAAACTTATGTTATTACTGTAATTGCATCACCTAACTTCTTGGAATTGTCTAGATAGCATCCCCTTTGGTCTGGGGCAAAGGGATTCTCCCCCTCACCATTTCAAAATACTTTTGAATCTAGCAATTAGTTCTTGCATCAGCATAAACTAATGAAATGTTGGTGGCTCTGAAGTTATCTGCAATCAAGCTATTGTCTATTGCACACGCATATGTGACATCACTTTTAAAGACCATCATTCTGCTTGTGTTATATTCATAATATAAAAATACCATCTAGTTTTTAATTTAGACTCTTACAATACTGTCTGACAGTGTCGTTTTCTGCCTTCTGAAACTTTTAACAGGAGCCCCCTCAACTTATCGACTGGAGCACAACATCCCCATTTACCTTTGGTGACAGAAGCAATAGATTTATAAGATCCATCCTGTGCTCAAGGCTTACTACAGACACAGTTCATCTTCCGGGGGAGCTTGTTTTTGGTTCATGCATGACAGATGGAACCCCAGGGCCTCCTCTGCTGCACCATTGAACAATAGTGAGACTTTTTTTTTTATTTCTTTTGCAGTATTCAATAGATGCGGTTGTTTTATTACAATGGCTGTCTACTGTCAGCCATTTACATTTGAAGAGTCTGTGTCTCTGTGGTTGAGACTTATGGGGTCATAAGTTGGTCAAAGGAGGATATTCAGACCATAGATATTAAAACATGAAATCTACATACTACATGTGAATTTCACCATAAATTCAGTTTCTAAAGGTTATGAACTAAGTGCACAGAGTCACTATCCCACATGAAAATATCTAAGCTTCAAGAATACATTATGAAGATGGACCAAAGGTATAAAGTCTCAGTTAATTTTTCAGACAATAGAAGCAAAATTAATCATTGTGGGAGGAAAAAACCCTTTGTGACTTTGAGACCCTCTGGGATTTTCATCAAAATCCCAGGTGCATACTGTTTAAAGTTATCCCAGAAACAACTCGGCATCTCACAGCAGGATGTAAGATACTGGCAGGAATGGAATATGTGGAACCCCATAACCATTTTGCCGGTATGATGTAAAGAAACATTTGTGGGAACACAAACTGGAAACCCTACGTTTAAAGTGGGAATCGCTTTCCAAGGCGATGGAGAATAACCAAGGTATAAAGACATAAAACTACAAAACAGCAACAACAACCGGTCTATGTGATCATTGATAATCAGCAGAGAACAGTTGTTGTAATCATCCCAAATTATGGAGAAAGGATCTTCAGAAATTGGAGAAATACCAAGGGCTCAGGCACAAGCTACAGAGAGCATGGAAGGTAAAAACCACTAATAAAACAGAACAATCTGGGCAAATCACTTCTGCAGAATTACAGACCAACATCCAATCTTCCATTCATCAGAAAAATAATTTAAAAAGCTGCGTTTCAACTGTTACAAGGCTTCCTATGATAACCAACCACTTTTATCATTTTCAGTTTTGTTTCTGTGCTCACCACAGTACTGAGACTCCAATCGTCAAAGTGTTCAATGGCATCCACATAAACACAGACTGTGGAGGAACCACAGTGCTGGTTCTGTTAGACTTCAGCTCAGCATTTGACACTATTCACAATGACATATTGCTCAAACTACTGGAGAGCTGGGTAGGACTCTCTGGTCCGGTACTCAATTGGTTCAAATCTTACACTTATGAATAGGGATTTCTTTGTTTATTTCTCTTTTCTCTTTCATAAAACCCAGAAAAAGAAAGCTAATGAGAGAGAAGAAGAGAGAGATAAGTTAGTTATTTATTATGGATACAATATTGCCTGCAAAACTCACAAATTAGAATATTTGTCATTTTCATATGTTGAGATATACGTTTTTTTCTGAGCCATTAATTTGCTATCAATTAAAAAAAAAACAAGCTTTAACAACAAGCCTTTAATTTTGAACATTTCATGTCATTCAGAAATGTGTTGGGTTTATAAGCAATATTTTAAGGTTTTGTCCTTATTGTAGTAAAGCAATTTTCTACTGACAAAACATTTCTACAAAAAAAAAAGTTGTTAGCATATAGTAAATTACGAACATGTTTGGAGTTTTTCAAGGAGGTTCTATTCATTATTTTTGTTCACTAATAGCAAAATGCATTGATTTCTATTATGTCCATTATTTTCCTCAGCACACCCAGTGTGAAGTTTAGAAAGATTTGGTTTAACAGTCACACCTAAAGTGACTTTGAATGATTTTTAATTAAATCATTTAATAAATTCTGATGATAAAAATTCAAAAGTGAAGTAAGGATTTACTAACTATTGTGTTAAAGTCAATGAACCTTTTGACCTTTGTATTTTAAAATATTCCAATCCCTTCCCACGCAGGATTATTTGAATTTTGAGCGACTGTTTTCATTATCATTTTGTTGCATAAGCCCATTAAGTTATAAAAGGATTGTTTGTGCTTTATCCACATGCTATTTTTTTTTTCAATTTCAGTAAAAAAGGTATAAAGCCATCTAAAATCTACTGCCCACAACAACACAAATGACAGCACTTGAGTAACTTCTAATTGAAATGCAGGCAGTTTTTTTTTTGTTTGTTTTTTTTTCTTTCTCCTTTTAACGCATGTATTATTTTAAATAAATAAAATATATGTATGCACAATAAAATGTAGAGGTGTAGACAGTTTGTTAAGTTGCATGTTGAACAAATTTATCTTGGTGACTCTGATTCGCATCTGTTGTGGAACAGAGAAAAGTTATATTTTGACAGAGCCTTTAGTGCATTTAGTGTTAAGGAGGAAACAATCTATCTAATAGGTAGATGGGTTTTTTATGTTGTCCTTTTTTTTTTTGGTGGAAAGCTTGACAGTGAAGATATATGCCCAACCACGCTCTATCTCTGATTATGACAGATAGCAACTGTACTCATTTCACTGTAGGAAATAGGAATCAATGTGTACTGAGAATTCTAAAAGCGTTTCTTATTTTTCTTATTTATGTTATGTATTCTTTTAGACACCCTATAGAGCAAGTGGTGTGATGGCTGCAGTGTGCTAATGTATTTCCACAAGAAAAAAACATCCAAACTGTTGCTTCTGCCCGCTGAGCAAGATCTTTCTACCATATGTTTATCCAGAGCATTTTTTTTTCATTATTTACCCCCTGCCTCCCTTCTTCTACATGCAACTTCAAAAAATCTAAAGGTGACAAAACCAAGTCCAGTAACAATTAATTATTGCTCTTGCAGATAAGGAGTGATAGTTAGACAGACATCAGTTTCAGTCAGATCATCTTGCAATTAAAGATCTCCTTAAAAAGTTGAAGAGTTTTTACTTGAAAAGCAACTGTCTACAGTACAAATGACATAAGAGGTAGATCAGTTCCAGTTTATTTCACAGAAATATCAATGGTTTGCCTTTTACAAAATAACATTGCTGTTGAATGTTTAATATTTCACACTCTGAATACATATACCTCATGTCACTTACTTTTCCTGCACAATTTTCTGATCTACCCTTTAGATAATTTTGAATGACCTTTTAAATACTGACAAACCTTACACTCTTAGCAATATAGCCCATAAACTTTAAAATCACTTACCAGATGGGAAACTCATCAAGCTTACCTTGCTTTGATAATACCACAGGAGGAGCAGCAATTTGTAGATATGAATAAAAAAAATGATTTCACATTAGCAGTCATCTATGAATATGTCTGGTTGCCTTGGGGAATGCAGAGAAAAAATATGATTACATGCCATATTTGGTACTTCAGTCAGGTTTTAATTGAAGGAAAACTGCCATTTAATTAACAATTGACCAAAAGGAAATGAGTTTTATTGATTTGTTTGCGAAGGGAAAACATTCATCTTTGCATTTGCAGCTAGGTAGCCGAGTCCTTGGAGGAAATGGACAGATATTGAGTTGTTTGTGGACATATTTTAGTACTTTAACTTTTGATGACAAAAAAACTACTGCAGACATACACCTTCAGGAATGAAATGTGGAATGAAAAAAAAGAGACTGTAATTATTGATTTCATAATGACCGCTGCAGTTAAAATGATACCTCAGTTTTCTGTGTGGCATACATAAACTACATGGTTGCTCTTTTTACATATATATATATATATATATATGTATATGATAATGGATTTATAAGAAATATGCCTCTTTGGAGTTAATAAAGCTCAAAGCATGCTTCAATTTCCTTTTGATTTTTAAGACCTGACAATTCCAAACTAAATATAAAATTACCCGTAAACAAAGCACATAAAAAAAGCTAATAGTTTGAATTCCAACAGCCTCAAGACAATCAAATATATTGTGTCACAATATAAGAAAAAAAATAAGCCTTTGATTTTTATTTTCTCTTGGAGTTGTTATAACAAAAGTAATTGCCAGATAAAAGTCTTTGAGTGCCTGAACAGTCAAAAATGAGCACAAGGTATTTTTCACACAAGGAAATCCTGCTGCCACTGGGAACAGAAGAGGAAAATCAGTGCAGTGATAATAGTACAAAATATTTTTTTTTTCTCCCACACTTGTGTTTCAGATCAAAAGACACATTTTAAAATCATGCAAAGATAACCAGAGCAAATACAAAAAGCAAATTTTTAACTAAGATGTGTTTAAGGAGATAAACTATGCAAACTAACCTGGTCCTGTGTGGAAAAAAGTAAGAGGTCTTTATATTAATGTTATTCCAGATCTTGACTACTCAAAAATCTTAATTTTGCATATTTTGTACCACTTGGAATTTGCCTGTTGGTGTTTGGATGATTATCATAGCTTAAGTCTGATTGAGTATATGATCACAAACAAATTGCTGGATATTTTTCTTTAGGAATTTTGCTGAGGAGCAGAAGTTGCCACCGCCATAAAGCTAGATCAGACCACATGACTGTCATCACCCCGTTTAGGTGTTTGTAGAAGATTTTTTTGTTTGTTTGTTTGTTTTTCAGGAGGCTGTGTAGTTTTGCACCAAATTGAATGTGATGCATAACTTTCAAAAGTTAATTTTCTTCACCAGTGAGAAGAATTTTTCTGCTAAAGGTTTTGGAAATCATCTAGATGAGACCAACATTTCTTATTTTTGATAAGTGATTGAATCATCCTAGAGCTGCTGCTTGAACAAAGTTTACTTATTTCTTCCTTGCACTGATGAAAAATAAATGAAAATTATTAATTAATTTTAAAAAATTATAAATTAATTGTTGTGACATAATTTCTCTATGCTCCCTTATGCTAACAAATTATAACCCTGTCTTTGTGTATTTAATAGCAGAAATAGCTAAAATGGAAAAGAATGAACAAGTTGCATGGTGTACATTAATTATTTTCAACATTATTAAAAAATAATAAAATATAATAAAACAATATTTCTAACAAAAAGATGATACAGATAAAGTTAACCAAAAGGTGTTTTTTTTTGTGTGTGTTTTTTTTTTTTTTACTCACATTGTATTCATTTTTTATTGTCTTTGGTGCAGCACCCAGGAACCGAGTGTGAAGAAATTATGAAATATGTGAGCTGCAGTTGCATCTGCCTCACAGATCAAAAGCTGTTTAGGCATACAGAACAATGGGGAGAAAACATACAACAATACCTAATCAGAGGCAGACATCATGACAAGTAATGATCTTTGTGAGATTGAGCTACATGCCACTTGGCCATTGCTTGTTATTACACCTGAACTGGTGAATTAAATGTTAAGTGGCAACTGGCTGAACAAGACACAAAGAAAGGGCAGGCTACAAAGTGGAATAAAGACTTAATACTGCAATGCATTGTGATGGATGGAGCATGCTTTGACTGTCTTACCCTGAAGCCTGTGGCTGCCTTGCAGCAGCATTGAACCTAATACCAACAGAAGCAGGGTTGTGCAGAAAGGCATCGTTACTAAGCCTCATTTAAGAGTGAGCAAGACAGCTTTCCTGACAAGTAATGGGTTTCATGTTTTGGTAGAGCCAATTGAAAGTCCTGACTGTAATCCACTACAAGTAGAAAGCTCAACAAGGTGGCTGTTAATGTTAATTCAATATTTGGAAGCGTGGCCAGACTGCTCTTTGTTCACGTCCATCGCTGCCATTGCTAAAACTACAGACAGACTGCAATTCTAAAATAGTGATGAAAATCAACGTCATGGTTCACAACTTCTCCTTCTGTTCGCTGATTCACCTGGTTAAAATTCTACCACAACCAGCTGAACAAGACGCAAGGAGGTTTTAGTAACAATTAATAAAAAAAAATAAACAAGCTTACAAAAAGGAAAAAAAAAAAAAACACACACACGCCCACCCCCACACACACACACACACACAAAAAGCCAAAGAGGAACACAAACCAAAAATCTGGCAGGAAAAGATCACGGGGAACAAACAGGAAGAATGACAAGAGTAGATGTGAAAGATGATGGGAGACAATGAGAGGATCTGGAGAGCTAAATGAGGGAAAGCCCAGGAGAGAAGTGAAAAGAGGTTCAAATTGAGCAAAATAGCATAGTAAGACAATGGCCAGGATAATTTAGAAATGGAGTGATAAAAGTGGAGTGGTAAAACAATACGAAGGTACTGTACATCGACATCAACAATAATTTTAGAAAATCAAATTTTGCTTCTCATCTGGGAAAGATTATGAAGCAATTTCCTAACAATTTAGTGGCAATTGTTCTTTAGTCAGAAAGATTATTCATAAGTGGAAAATAATTTAATGTTCCTGCCATTCTCAGGTGCAAACTTCACCACATTCTCTTATTGGAGATGGACTGTGTATTGGAAAGACCAAAACACAAATTCAATCCAGACCCTACATTTTGATCTAGAAGTCCGAGTTACCATGTTGAATACTAAAGATCTTGATAGTACAATCTGAACAAGATTAAACGTTTACTGCTTGCCATGTTAGGGTTTCCAAGTGAGTTTGTGATTACGAGTGTGATTAAGAACTGAATTAAGAAACAGCACAGTGGTTAGCTTGCACACAAAGCACCGAGTTCAACTAGCATCAACTCAGCCGCTCTTAAGGATGTAATTACAACTTCAAAGATATAAATCCAGACATGCATTGAAGCAGTGTTGCATAGCTGTGTACAGTGTTCCTTTGCTATTCATGCTGTTTGCTGGGTTACAGCAGTCCATGAAAAGCATGTATTTGATGTTTCTGACATCCAGCTGCAGTCCTAGTTTGATAACATTTGGTGATGTAAGTAATAAAGAAGCTAGCTAATACTTTTTTCTTTTTTGTATAGCTTTATCACTCAATACTAACTTCCTTTATTGCTCTGTTGCTTTGAAAGTCAGCTGGCAGCCTATGTGTGTTGTTGCAGAAAGTAAGGTTTGTAATATCACTTTGCAGTGTGTAATTAGGTCATAAGAGATTGTGTAAAGTCTTACTTTGTTGATCCTTCAAAAAAAAAACTGCTGAAGTTATTGTGAACAGGCTACAAAAATGGAGTTGGAGGTATTGAGTGCTGTTATGGGATTTTTAAAAATCTTTTCCAGGATCCACATTATTGAGTCATTACTGCAGAATTTTTTTCTATTGTTTTTTGAATACTAGTTATTTAAAACTATGTCAAAAGTTGATACGTACTTTATCTGAGTGATTAAAAACACTTTAAATGCCAAGAGTTCTAAACACTCATGCTAGTTTTGTTTCTGTTTTGTTTTTTTATTACTTCTACTTTATACTATCAGTATAAATGTGAAATGATAAAATGTAAATACATGTTTATTTCAATCTTCTGTCTCTTCTGTCCATACACTGTAGGACTCCTTCTGGTTTTTACTGTCTTATGTCCTTGTGATTGAACCACTTTTTGCTGCATGTCTTTACTTCCTTTGTATATGAATAAAAAAATAATAATTTTGCTCAGTCTTTTTTATGGAAAATAGCTCAAGCTCAGTCAGATTAGATAGAGTTGTCATGTCTGTTAGTTGAGTGGACCCAAATACAAAGTCGTTATTTGAAAAATACATCAGTAGTATTGTTCTTTAGGGGTTATCTGATGTCACAATATTTGTTTTACCTGCAAGAGTCGTCTACAGTAGAAGGAGGGATGGGGCCGGTTGGCATGCTTTTTGTCTGTCGGCCATATTTGATTTAACAAAAATAATTTCTTGCATTTACACCTGATGGCCAGTAGTTGATAATGTATTTTATGATGCATTAGTGTCCACTTCAGTGGTCTGTGTGCATTTACAACATACAAGTTCACAAGAAGCACAAGAAAATGGCTTTTAGATAGCTGTCCACTGTAGTGACCACTATGCATGAAAGGGCTAGAGTAGCTCTGTTTGTATGTTAAATATTGTTTTCAACTGTAAAGGTAACCTCCACACCAGCCTCAAGTCATTTGTGCCTTCTAAGAGGTACTCTTCCATGATTGCCTTGTATTTAGCTCCATCCATCTTCCCATTAACTCTGACCAGCTTTGCTTTCCAATCAAAAAGAAAGGCAGGTCATTGTGTATTCAGGAAAATGGCCAATGTTTCTTTTCTGCCACACACATAGCAGTTTGAATGTTAAACATTCAATTTTGGTCTTCTTCTTCTACATGTTTGTGGTGTAACTCACATGGCTAACCTCAAGCTATAAATTACACTTCATATGGATTTTACTTAAAGCACAGGGCATAACTGATAGAGGTCTTGTTTTTTACAGTTGTATACCTGAATTGTGGATGTCTGCAACTTCTGCAGAGTAATCATGGAGCTAATTGCTGGTTCTCTAACTAAACGTCTCTACAACTACCACCTTTTTTTAATAGTTGTGCTATGCTTTTCCATTTTCAAATGGTGAATTGAATAATGCTGTGTTATTTGTTCAAAGCTTGGGATACTGTCACCTAAGACTGCGTTACATTTTGAAATGTAATCTGTAAACTTGCCGGTGTATGTTATGGTCTTTCTGTTGTTTATTTTTCTTTCAATAAAGATATGCTACATTTCAAACCAACATAGATTCTCTCGAATCCTTGCCTTTTTGTGAGATATCTTTCCTGGAAAATTCATTGGGTTCACAGTTGTTCCCTCCACCTCCACTTCCCACGGACACCTGCTTGAGCACTTGCAACCATTCTTCCGTGCTTCTTCTGAAAATGCAGTACACTCCTCACGTTGTTGCTCACTGGCATGTTCAATATCTCCTCCTCTAAAGCCAGATCTACCACCAGAATCTGTAAGTTCATAACAAGCATATATTCTTTATCATTTCAGGATTCATCTAACTTTTCACCTGTCTTTTCTGGACGCTGACGTGAATAATTTGCCAAATTGCACTGTATATATGCAACCTTTTAAAGTGTGAATAAACAATTTGCCTTTCCATTACACTGCTTTCAGGGAAATCTACATAGAGTCTGAGAGAGCTAAATAGACATGCTTGCCACGGTTACATGGCTAAAAGAATTTGAAAACCATCTCTCCTCTTCTTTTTATTTAACGATATTGCATGACTGTTTGGTGATGTGTCACACAACATTACAATAAAATACATGGGAGTACTATGAACAAGTTTAAGATGGATACTTTTGCAATCCACTGTATGAAAATGTTGAATGTTAAACAGTCCCTTTTTCTTCTCTTTTTAACCAGTTCCTAAACTTTCATATTGAATAATGTTTTTGTGCAATATTGCGAAGAACACAAGTCTGAAAGCCAGAGCTTGTTCTCGACAGCATCATTAAACTAGCTGACAAAACTGAATCTGCAGCAAGTAAAGGTAAAGCAGTTTCAACATTTGAAGAAGAAGAGTGTGACATTTGAGAAAACCACTTAATTTCTTTATTGCTTCACACGCACATGCAGCACGGCTTCTTGTTAGAGGGTTGCTGGGTGGGAGGTGCATGTGGTTCATTCCAGATCTCTTGTGTGGGTGGAGGAGCATGTCTGGAGTGTAAAGCAGTGCCAAGGCTGTAAGTCATAGCAGTGGTACACAAATGGTTATATGACAAACAACAGCTCATACACCCACATACAGACAAAGACACCCATGACACAAATTGACCCTCCACATTTTCTTGAACACATGTATTATCTTGGTCATGTTTATGTGTTGAAATGCCTGATTTTTTAATTTTTATTTTCATTTTTTTTTTTTACATTTTTTGTCCACCAGGAGGAATGTCTAAATTATCTCAGTCAAAATTGTAATGATATTTTTACATTCTGTGGCTTCCACTCTGGAATTTGTCTTTAATTTGTTTTACTCCCTGCTAATTTCTCTTAAACCTACATCACACTTTTGGGGTGTAAAATAATTTAAAGGTTTTAATAAAATATTTAATGCATTTTGTAATGTTACACAAGTTGATTTTCATTATCAAATTATTCTCTATTTCAGCAAATTCAGCAGTAAAAGGAAAAAAAATCAATGAGGACTAAATGTAACAACAAAATGTTAAATTCAAGTGAATTTAGCAAGTATTTGAGTCTACCTAAGACTCAAAGAAATGGCTTCAAAGCAGAATGTGCATTTTCTCTCTGTTTATATATCATATAGGTGTACCTGGATGCTTGACTTTTTATGTATGAATGCGTGCACTTGCATAAATGAGCAGTCATTCATTAGCTTCATTTTTCAGCTTCATGAATAATGTCAGTGTGAATGCATATATTTGATGTTCATAGAACAGCTTGGAAGATCCCTAAAGAGCAAGCCATAGCGAAGCAACATTTTTAAAAAACAATATTCCAAACCTTATGTCCTTATGTCCTTATTCAAACTGCAAATGTACCAACTGTCATGCGTGTGTATGAAAATGTTTCGCCTTTATCATAAGTCAAACTTTAAGTAGTAGTTTGCAAAAATATATCTATATACAACACCTTCCTATTAAATGTTAATGTGAAAGTTGTGTTCTTACTAATAGAAGGGTTGCATTGTTGTTTGAAAATAATTTTTATATCAACATGAAAGATATAAAAATCTTTCATTTACATATTTATATATGTAACCATGAACATTTTTCAAATTATTAATAAAAAAATGTAAAGAATAAGGTGCCAACACTGAGATTAAATAGTTCTGATTTTCAGGGCTTCAGAATGAAGGGTATTAAAAATAGAAATGATGCCATTTTGAAAAATACTGTGTAAAAAACATGAAATACTGACAGTATTTCACATCAGAAATGGTTCTCACCTGATGTGAGAACCACATCTGAAAATCTTGCTGATATTTCTGTGTCTGAGGTTTTAGTTGAGTTTGACTAAGGCAAAAGAAAAAAAAAAAAACATTTAAGAAATATTAAAAAGTCAAAACCTAAAATTTTTATGAAAAATTATGCAGTATTTGGTTCATCCTTTCAACAAAAAAAAATAAAATAAAACAATCCGGCATGTTTCAAATATTTTTTTTTTTCTGTGCTGGTTTTGAGACACATTAGTGGAAATTATTTGAGTTGCTTAAACATGCTTGAAGAAACTTTACTATTGAAGGACCTTTGCAAATTTGAAGGCAACATATCATCTAATTCAGATGAAATCCTTTAACATAAAGCCTATATATGTATATATATATATATATATATATATATATATATGATCATTTCATGATTTAGTTATAAAAGTTCTAACATTTTTTAATGAATTCAAGGTTTAAGTTATCACTAATATTTAACTTAAAACTTGTAGGAAACTTGAAAATCAAAACCAAATTTTGTAACTAAATACTTTAGGCAGTATTAAAAAGGAAATCAAGGAAAACATAGTCCTTTATCAATACAGCCTTAAAGGCTAGATTTGCTATTCTCCACCTCATCACTGACCCTATTGCTAACCTTATTTCTTCTTTATATTCAATCAAACATTCCTCTTTTTTCTGTTCTCTTTTTGTGAGACGATATGGGCACAAAGTGGTGGGGTTCATCAATATGAGCCTCTTTCTGCCTTGGTGATAACAAGGTGCTACTGATGAGACAATCAGACCACCTTCATGTGCATCCATGCTCTCATTTACACAACTTAAAACTTTTCCTTCAGACAGTAAGCTCACACTGGAAGTCAAATGGATTTCCGTCACCATGTCTGTTGCTTAGAGAGCAAATATTCTCTTTAAACCAACAAATGATCTAAGGTTCATCTTTGTTTTATTAAATTTTTAGTCTCAAATTGTTGTATACTCTGGAATCATCCCATAATCTAGGGCAAATGAGTCAACATCCTGCATCTACAAATGCTTGCTATAATTGTATATTTAAAAATAATACAAAAGCTTCATTCAACCCGTCTAGAGGCCTGGAGGTGGCATTTGACCAAAAACATAAAAATAGCCAATAACTGGTATCACAGTAGTAGCATTGTTAGCAAAAGAAACAAGAATACAAAAAAAAAAGAAAAGAAAATTGGAGCACTTATAAATCTAAAAAGAAAATCTAACATGTCGCACACTCAAAAGCAAACAAAACAGCAAACACAGTGTCTCATCTGTCTCTTGGGTGCACAATTTCTGGACTCATCACAGCCTCTCAGCACATGAAAACAATAGTTTGATATGAAACTGGATCAGGCCTTATAGAGGGGTTTTGTTACTGCAGATTATTGCTTTGCAAACATTGTAATTTATGCAGCTATGAAAGTTATAAATTGGGTTATAAGCTACATTTTCTTTTGGTTGCAGCAAAGGGAATTCTTAGATAACTCTTATGCAGTCTACATATATTCGAATGTCTGTAATGTATAAAAAAATTAAAAACATACCTGCCCTACAGAAATACGTGTTTGTCATGACTGATTCTCCAGATAAAGATGTTATACTTTTGATAGAAAGAGATGCCTAGGAGAGAATATTTCAACTAAGTTCTTGGCAATGTGAACATCATTTCCTAAAAGTCTCAAAAAAAAATCTGACAACTGAAGCTGATGCAATATCAGATTAAAGTAACAAAAGACTGATGTGAGCCCCGAGCTCTCAAATCCCACTTTTCCCTACGTACTCCATTTTGAATCATCAGGAAAGGGGCAAAAAATAAATGGATTAAATCATGGGATGCCTGACAGATGTACAGGGCACAGGGTTACCCCATAGCAGTCATAATTAGGTTGCATAATTGCACAGATAATGATTTAGTCTGCCTTCAAGTCAAAGCAATCCATGATGCAGTGCAGAATGAGCTTTGTCATCTCCTAGCCTTACAACAAATGTCAAGATTGTGCCCAAGCATTGTTAGACTGGCTGGTGATATGTTCCCTGCAGTTACAGCAGAACTTTGAACATAAGAAAAATGAATCGCCAAATCTCTGAAAGTTTAGAACTCATCATATAAACCACTCAGGGGTAATTTGGAGTTCTCTGTAAATATATATTTATAGGTAAAATTAATCAAAGTAATAACAGCACAGTAGTAGTAGTAGTAGTAGTAGTAGTAACAGTTATCAGTGTGCCTGAATTTTACACTTTATTGAAAACAGAGCAGCACAGTTAAACAAAAAGAGCTGATGTCAAAATATACAAGACAGAAAAAATGTGTGTGCAGGAGAAAGATTGCGTAAGGTCATTAGCACACTGGCTGCATCAAACCCACAGGCTGCAGAATATCTGTAGATCCATCAAAGTCAATACCCCTGCCAAGATAACCTGGCAATAAGCTCCTTCGCTCTGACTATGACTGTGGTGAAAATGGTGATGAGTTGGTAAATTTCCCTACAAATGGGCTATTGGCAGTTGTTAAAATTTATACTGCCGACTTGCTGGTTCTTGGCAACTGTACTTAGAATTTAAACCCCCTGCAGAGACAGTCTGAGACTTGTCTTAGTAAACTAAGGTTCATAGTTCTATATATCATTCCTCAGTGCTTTGCTTCTGCAGAGCCCAGTGATAATGTATTCTTAATTTACTGCTATTGACAGTGACTCTTTGGTTTGGTTCTGTTAAAATAATTGTATAAACCAGTAGTAGATGAAAATTATTTCAGCACGCAGTCTTCAACTTGTTTGTAATTGATGCAGTGTTTTATTCACAATACATGGTGTGGTGGTCTTTTATAACTGTGTTCTAACAAGCATCGCGTGTGACATCAGTGACAGCAGCCATGCATTCTCTGTTCTCATGAAGACACAGAGAAGCTAGAGGCTCCCCTGTGGACACATTTGTTGGTTCTGCTTCTGACAGTGGATGTATCACAGTAAAATATACTCTCATTTTGCAGGGCATTCTGTTCATGTTTAGGATACATGGGATGTAGGCAGACAACCAAAAGATGTGGTACGGCTCAGTCTGTTGCCTTCATTGTGTTAGACTTACTGTCTGAACTAATCTCCAGCAACATTATAAACAACATTTCTTAATGTTTTTGTAGGTTAAATTAAAGATGTATGCTTTTAAACATCTTGACAACATTGAGAAATAAACCTAATTGATGTCTTCTAAATAAAAAAGCGATGAAAGCCTGTATAGATATCATTAACTACAAAAGATTGGTCTCTCTGCTAATATTCTAGGTGGTGCAGGCATGGGGTTAAACTAATGATGCAATGCCTGAGGCACACTGACAGCTCTGCTGTTAGGGGCCAGGCTTGGAACCCTGGCTGTTGATCCATCCAGCTAACAGACACCGACTTCTTCTAAAACAAGGCTTTGTGTGCCTGTTGATTATGGAGACCAGCTTTTTGAAACATAGAAATCCATACACAGATGTTAGAGACCCGCACACCATGTCACGCTGATGTAATCCATTAATGGTCAAGGGGATCTTGACCATAAATTGGCATCTTTTCCATTCTCTATAAACAATAAACTCATTTTCTTCAATGTTATTAAAGCAAGTCTATTTTTTTTTGTTTGTATCAACTGAACTACATTAATAAAACAGATTTTCCATTTATTATTGATCTTATTTTAAATTATCTTTCCAAATTATTTTTTGAAGTTGATTTTTGTCTGGTGTGGATTTACAACACTCATGCCAGGACGCACACATATAGAAACTAGGTGCTGCCCTGTTTCCTCTGGACAAAAAGGTGCCCTTCTGAGTGTTTTTTTTTGTCTTCTTCTTCCTTTTACAGTGTATAATGTGCAGCACAAGATAGCATTTCTGAACAGAAAAGTCTATATTCAGTGCTCCACATTTTTGTAATTCTTAAACGACAAGACTCCCCCACCCTACACACAAATGTGAGGTGCCTTGCCGAGGGTCTCTCTCAAACATGCAAAGTGGAAAGGTAGGCACAAAGGTGTGCTGCACTGTGTGCGCTTACTTAACTCTTTGAGCAAAAAGTCAAGTGTCTGGCTTTTGAACTAGTCAATTTTTTTAAAGCCTGTTCACAAATTTGTGCTTGAAAAGTGAAAAATTAAGGGATGTCATTACATAGACCTTGTTAAGATAGGAAATGTGTGTTGGGGTAGATTGACACATTCTAAGAACGATTTTCCTAACACGTAGTGTGTTGTGGGGTCTGACTGCAGAGTCCAGGGCTTATTGTATGTGTCATGTTTAGGACTTTGAATTTATGACTCTGATGCATGAACACACTGCAACGTGAGAGGTAAGGTTAAGAATTAGCTTAATCGCAGAGCTCGAATAATGACCTGATGTTTCAGAGAGCCGTTGATCTTGTACAGCACTCCAGGGAAAGTTCTAAGAGGAGTGATGCATTAGAAGAGCTCAAGAGGATAAAACTAGAGTTAAAGTGCAGAATGATGTATACTTGTTGCTTGTTACCAACTCAGGGGAAATATTGTTGATCCTGGGTTGGCTGAAATAGTCAGTAGACAGGTAAGTGGTGAGTGAATAATTTATGTATCTTTACATTGGCTGATTTAAGTAAACTGCTGTGAAGAGAGGTGAGGGATGTCAAGTAATTATTGTATTGGAGATTTAAGAATCATTCCACTGGATGCTCAAAATAAGGAGGAAGTTCCTTGGTAAGGAAATAATAGATCAGTAACAAAATTACTAAAAATCACAACATCAAAGAAAGTTGGGTTACCTGTTAAGCTGCGGCTTGATGAAGAAGGCTGCAGCTGGATGAGCAATAACAACAGAAACAGCCTTTTCTTTGGAAAAGCACAAGAGAAAGAGAGGGGAGAGACAACACTGGAAAACAACAATCGCATGATGACGACAGTACGTGCAGCTATATTGAAAAAAAGGGAAAGTTTTTGCAATAAAATAAGCAGGCAGCAGATTGAAAGTTTTGCAACAACACATATAAACAGCATAGCGTTTACAAAGTTAATACAATCATCATTAATACCCAAAGAAACGTACATGGTCAAGACAAAACCTAAAGACTGGCCTCATAAGTTTTTTGGAGACATTTTTCAATCTTGTTTTCAAATCAGTAAACTGATTTTATTATGAGACTTGTTCTATACACCATGCCTCCAAAACATATGCCCTGGTAAGTGGATAGAAAAATTAATAGGATTTTATGCACTAGGGAGATAGGAGATTTCTTGTCAGAGACATACACAAAGAGTATTAAATGATAAGAGGTAAGATGACAAAGCTAAACACCCAGCACAGGTTGCCAAAGAATCAAACAATGAAGTGAGATCCATTCCGTGCTGCTTCTAAATGACGCTTAAAAAGCAATACTGAGTTGGTGAACCATATCTGAAAGGTGCGTTCTGCAATGATCCTCGTGAAAGCTCTAGGCTTTGTTCCATAAGGAGAACTTATATTGATGCTGTATGCTGCTGAGCCATTTTTAAAGAGAAAAAAAGTGTTATTCGTTCGGACTCTAAAGCAACAATGGATTCATGCACAACAAAAGGGGTGACAGTAAACTGAAAATGAAACGCTTTTCCTTTAAGTCTTGAAATAGCTAGTTTTGTTTAAAAGCATTTGCACTGGAGTGTGCACACCACATTTCTCAACTTATGTTTGAGTGTTAAAGCCTTGAGCTGAATATTTTTTTTTGTCTGCATTTCTTCTTGGGAGATCAGTGTGGTTAGATTTTGTATCTTGATAAAATACCAACATCATAAGACATTTATTCTACATATGGGAATTCAGTCATTATGAATTACTGTTGCTTCTCCTCGCAGTTGGATGGTTTAGTGTTTCTTTCATGATTTTCTTGCTGACTAAACAAAAGCTTACTCTGGGCATCAGCGGGTTTTAAATACCTTCTTAATGGAGAGAAGTGCTTCCAGCAGAGAGAAAAAAAGAATATCAAGCAAGGGACTATCGTTATCCTCTTTGTGGCTAGAGTATCAGAAATGCTACAATTATAGGGATTTTCTCCAAATGTATCTTGCATACACAACTGAACTTGAAGTACAGTCATGTAGAGTAGACTAAACAGTTGCACTACAATCAGAGGACACTGCACTTAAGATTTAGCTCCAAATGACAAGACTGGACAGCTCATATGCATGCAAAGGATACGTCTATTGTTATTTAATTAGAGATCTGCTGAACTTTTCTAAAATTTGTCAAGTTAAAATAATAGGCATCACAGATTTTATTTTTATTTAGCCCCAACACATTAATATGCTTTAATCTATACCGTTGTAGCTCTGTTAGAAAGTTGGCTGTTGTTCTCCCAGAAACACAGCAAATTTCATGATTGTGACACAAGACATGAATATTTAGTTTTTTACATGTACTATATTCAAAGTAAAAGAGACAGGATTTGACAAAAATCATTGCATGCAATTTCTGATTTTTTATATAAAATGAAGTCCTGAAATTGATGCTGTGGGGATTTGAAATGGCAGTGATGGGTCATTTCTGAATGACCTGGCTCAATAAAACAACTTTTAGTAGCATTAGGGTGGAGCCTACTGCCACTCGCTACAGAGGGTAAATCCACATTTACAGATGCACACTCTGAGCTTAGCTGAGAAATCATACAGTTAGGGATGGAACTTAACTTAAATGTGTCATTTTACAAACATCATCATATAAAGACAAAGTAAGGCTGCCATTATGGTGAATTATGTAGGGAGTATATGTGCACAAATGGTAATAGTAGTGTTACAGGCTAAGTACAAGAAAACAAGGAACCAGATTCAAATGCAACCATGTCAGGGAAAAAAAGAAGTTAGAAAGCTGAAAAAAGCAACATCTGGCTTAATGATGGGGCATGCAAAGCCAGTTGTAAAAGATTTAATCACAAACTATTGCAAAACATTTGTGTAATAAACTATTTACAATTGATAAATTATGGTAAAAAAAATAATTCAATGACCCAAAAGGAGATTTAAGAAACATTTTTACAAAGAAAACAGAGTAAAAGACTAGAATGTTTGAATGTTAATGTCCTCCAAAATGTCAAATACAGTGATCATTAAGCTACAGAAAATATAAAGTTCTATAATAAGTGAAAAAAATAGTACACTGTATCCTTGTAAAATACAGAAATGATGAGCTTTCTATTGCCTCACAAAAGTAATAAAAAGAGCAACAATTTCTTCAAATGTATACCACTACCCCATAATTTCTTCTGTAAACTTTTTTGTAGATGCTTGATTGTTTTTATTTTGTCATAGTCCTTTAATCACCACAGATAATTTTCCATGAGCGAACTTATAAAGTGTAACCAGGACGAAGTGCAATTCAGTGTGTGACAACACTGCTTTCAATAGAGCACCATGTTCTAGCCCTAAAAGGCAAGAGTTTCAGATATATATAAAAGCACTCAATAATACACCACCTCAATTTTTTGCTTCCTTTTACCACTTCAGAGAGAGTTTTCTGAGAAGCACCCTCGCTCACTTCAATGATAACAATAGTGTGCCAGGCGCACATCAGCACCTTGGATCTCGATAACACAAATGCATGCTGTAGACAGCAAAAAGTGAAAGAAGATAGGCAGACAATGGTGTTCACATATTAGCATGAAAAGTGACTTATAAACACATGACGTGCTTTGCTTTAATATGCGTTGTTATGTCTCACCAGCATGCACTAGTGTTATCATTTTCCACTGCTTGATGATGATACAAAACAATTCAAATGAGTAAAAGTAAAAAAAAATCCAATTAATCAAGAGTTGAGAGAAAAAGAGGTTCAATTTAATCTCCCAAAGGAGGATACTTCATGTACCTCATTGAAGCGTGTCAGAGTTCAGGGGTTTAAAGGATTGTCGAGCAGGCTTACTGCATCTGGACAGAGACAGTTATTGAGTTCACTTGTCCTTGGGGTCGGACAAGGGCTTACGTGCAAATCATGAAAGTGACAAATGCAGTTATCCCTGATTGTGTTCTTTAGTGCCTGGTTTTATGACAAAAATGGAAGAAAACAAAATAAGAAGATCAAGTAATTCATCTATACTCAAGATCTTTGATTTTAAACCGTAATTTGCTGAATATCGAAGTGATTCATTTCTACCAAAAAGAGCGTATAGTATTTAAGTTTTTAAATTTATTACATTTGACTTTGGAGATTGAATATAGCATCCTTATTATGAAACGGCGATTACAATTTCAGATACATTTTAACTTTGATATCAGGAGATTTTATATTAGCTTAATTATAAAACATGTTTTTCTTTTTGAGTCAAATTTTTAAAAACTGTATTTTACCTTGGACCCATTTGAGGTACATGATCTCTATCACTTTTTTTTTTTCAGAAAATCTTTTTTGCTTTTTCTTATCTATTTGGCCATGAACAAGCAGCTATGAATATGTGTTTCTCACAGTGTGAAGATAAATCTTGTCTGTCCTTCAGGTAAATGTGACTTTAGTACAATTTATTTGACATTCATTTCAGTTTGTATTATTCACTTTCAGTCCATTGTTTGATCAAGCAAATAAAATGTCCCTGCTACAGTAATAGAGTGACCTCATGCACTTGAATCTTTGTTCACATCTGATTTATTTCTGAATTTTTCATGGTTTCTTATGAATTATGTTCTCGGTCAACACAGGTACAAAAAAAAATAAAATAAAATATATATATATATATATATATATATATATATATATCAAACATATTACAAAACAGACATTCAACACAAAAGTAAAATCTGATTTATACTTTGTGGCAGTTCGTTGGCAGAAAAAAAAGCTCATCTCTTAAAATCTAATTAATTATTGTTTATAAAACATGAGCTATTTTGAAATACTGCCTATCTGCTTAGTCATAAGAAATTTACAGTTTGTAAATTTTGCAAAAGTAGAAATCAGATGTTTACTTCGTGACACTTGGTTACCAGAAAACACACTGATCTCTTAGCAACAGCTAACAACAAATATTATTGCTCAAAAAACACAAGATTTCTTCTGCTCTTTTGAAACTACTTATCCTACACCACTTACTACTTAACAAGAATTGTGCAGTTGGTGAATTTTACAGAAAAGTGAAAATCTATATTTTCTTTTGTGATTGGTGGTTATAAAACATATATACTTGTCTGTAGCAAGTGTTCCTCCAAGGTGGCGTCTCTGTCGTTCTAAGTGAAATCTCTGCCCTCCTCTGCAGGAACTGAGTGATCTGGCATCTCTGTAGCTGTCTACATCTCTGCCCTCCGTTTAGAGCCGTTTTATGTAATATCTTATGTTTTGATATGATCCTTCAAAAGCTGAGAAGAAAAATTGTAAGTTACGTTTACTACATCTCTTGAAGTAGAGCAATAATTTGGCATTAAAATGAAACATGGTTATAAATATGAACAACTAACGTTTGTCATTAAGGCTGACTTCAAAAGTTAAACCACTTGTCTGAAATTACAGGGATGCAAATGAGAATCTTCCGTTCAGATTAATTTCTTCTTAGGTTTGCTGCTCTCCTTGACTACTTTTACCTGTCACTATACAAACTCAGAAAATACATGCGAGCAATACTCACATTATGGTTGAAATTAGTCTTTTTGTCACACATCTCTTTTCCGGGGTCACTGCCCAAGCCAAAGGAAAATGAAAAACGTGTCTCTGCCCGACTTATAGAAACGGCATCCTCATTAAAGTTTCAAAGAACAGAGTGTCTCTGCTGGATGGTTATCTCAGATGTTGCCACTGAGATTTCCACAGTAATTAGACTGTATTGACTACTGCAGAACATATGGAGTAGAAAGTCAGACTTGCAAATTAGCAGCCATCTCTTAGACTTTTGAGATTATAAACGTACAATAAAGAAATTCTATAAAACTCTATTTAACCTAACAATTTTCCTTTGAACAATTAGTAGAAATATATTTGTATAGATTTTTTTTTTAGGTTTTACTGATGCCTTCAGCGGTTCTTTCCTCTGGGGTAGCATAAGAATATGATCTCAAATTAGCTTTCAACATTTATAGTGGATTACTTGTCATTCACTAAGACATCTGGTCAAAATATACACATTCGAGTTCAAATGTACAATATTTATACCATAACCGAGGACAATCCATGTGTAAATTACAGAGATGTCATACAAGTTTGGCGACTATTAACAAGCTTCTGTCATCATTGACTGCTGAATATTTGACCACCCCTCTTTTAAGTATTGTTTCCAGCCTTTTAAAGATTTTTAAAACACAGTCCATTCATTTTCAATTGGATTAGATTTGGGATCTCCTTGTCCTGATGCAGTGTCTCTTGTTTTAACCATCTTGTCATTAATTTGGGGGTAATTTTAAGGTGTTCAAATATTTTCAGGTTCCAGTTACGTTTTACAATCACCTTGTCAACCAACTGTTTGACAATTGGTTGAGTATTTTCCGGTTTAGTTTGGTCTCACCTCGTCTCATCCAAACATTTTTCTTGTCATTATGGGCGAATTACCCTCTGGTCTTGTTTGATTTGGTGATATGGACACTTGGGCATTTTGAAGCAGACTGAACGTGTGGTTTTGGGGTCAACGGGCTTCTCACATAGCTCTCTAGAGTCGTCTGTGTCCATGCTGGTTTTAAACTCTCTTTACGGTGTATGGTGCCTGCTGTTCCAGAAATTACTGATTCAACTTTCACTGATTCAACTGATTGAACATCCCAACAATTCTCTTCAAATATGGGTAACAGTTTAGGTCAAATTGCTGAAACTTTGGGACAGTCAAACGGGACTACGATCCCAAACACAAATCAAAATTTTGGATCCCATGTTGCATATTCTGCAAAAAGTCAAACTATGTTAAACTTTGAGCTATGTTTCAAAGCCAGATCTGTGCCAGGAGCCGACCAATCTATCCACCCAGAATTATTTAAAAAGCTTCCTGATGAAACAACGTATGGAGTAAAAGTTACCCAGATGTTAGAGAAGCTGTACGGCCAGTCAATTAAAGCACTTTGAATTCCCTGGTAGCTGAAATTTGCTATAAAAACAAACTTGAGTTGAACTTGACAAGACATATTCAGTAAATAAAAATATGCTTTCCAATGAGGCTTGTTTGTCAAATTAAAAGTCGAAATAGTAACCTTGGAGCAGGTATTAAATCTTTCATTAAGACCATGTTTTTGTACTTAAAATGTTTTTTTATTTGTATGGCTACCATTCTGTTTTTATTACCTGTAAATTAACAGTAAGGCTTGAAAACATCAGTCTGTGTAATTACTTTGTGCCTCACTTAGTTAATTGAGCTATTGAAATAACTTAGCTTTCCAGTAATATTCAAATTTATTGAATATGACTTCACAAATTTGAGCCTTTTTGTGTAAATATGCCCTTGTGTGAATTGGAGAAAATTAAGAACAAATTCAAAATTGTGCACCTAAATTTGTGTTTAAGAAAAATTTAAGTTGTATAATTATTGCACCCTTCAACAAAGTCTTCAATCACATTTTAAAGCCCTAAATTAATTATTTCTGTGTCCATAGTGACCGAATGTAAACTTCTGAGCAGTAATAAAAACTCTGTAATGACTCAGCCTCTTGCTCTAGCTGAAGGTATTCAAAATCGCAAGTTACAACCAGATTCAACCTTAATATTATATTCAAATGTCCAAATCCAGCTACATCAATTATACACTTATGCAAATGTCATTACTGCTGATTTCACAACAAGAGAAAACAATTACAAAATCAGAAACGGCATGACAAAAGTGGCTCACCAGCTTACTCTGGGGCTCTGCATTAAAAACAGAATTTAGTTGGATTGAAAATAAAATTATGAGCCAATGTCTTCCAGGGGGAAGACGATTCAAAAAGCAAGGTTGGTTTATGTGCGAGAGAGAAACAAAGCAACAAGACAATTTGCACCCTACCGGAGAGGATGCCAATTACTGGATTTTTAACTCAAAGGTATCAAATCCACCGAATGAGAAAGTTGGGGAAGTTTGTAGAAAGATCAAAGTTTAGCAAAAAAATAAATGAGATCTTACCTCTCTGAGTCCTTTCCTTTTGATGTCCTACTTTCATCTCCTTCTTCAGCTCTAAGATAATGTCGTTCACACTTAACTTTCCCCTCACCCGATGTTGACGTCACCCGAGATATCCTTCATGCCACCTCTGTCCTCGCTCACTTCCAGGTCGATGCGCTAAATCTTTCTACGCCGTGTTCTGCCCTGACTGAGTCACCAATTCTGTGCCGAAAATAAATTTTTTGGCAGCAGCAGCATTCATTTCTTTTCGTTTTAAATTGACGTATTATGTTGTTTTCATCTGGACGCTGAGCGAAATAAAAATATCACTTAGCATGTAATCGCTGAATGAATAAATGAGCTCAGCTGGCGGGTGAAGACTAACCCTCGCTCTCTGCTTCTCAAAGGAAGGACATTTGTGCAGCCATCAACATGCCATGTGAGACTCTGGGACTGTCTCATGTGGCGGGAATGTGTCAGCCTCATCGCAGCTGCAGCATTAGTGAAGACACGGGCCTCCCCATGGCCTTCACTGTGGCACACGAGCTGGGACACAAGTAAGGTTTTTGATGTGCACTATCATTCTTGCAAAGGACAATTTTCTTTGCAAAATAACTCAACTAACTACATTTAAGTGGCTATTTGTCTAAATGGTTTGGTCCAAGAACTGCTTTCACCTGCCTTTTTGCTTTTCCTGTAGAGTTTACTTTTCTTGTTCCACCACAAATAGGCATCCAGCTATTCAGAAAACGAAGCCTGGCTTTATTTGCAGTGTGCGGTTGCTCAGGGGTTGTAATTTTCCTTCGTCCACATCCATGATGATGATAATGGGATTCTTTTTTCTTTCTTTTTTCACATTTCCACATGAACTTGCTGTGACACCAAATTTTCTCAATGTTCTCGTCAATTAAGCCATTACCATTGAGGACCTGCTTATTTCATTTGCATGTATTCCACTTCATTTCACTGAGTGTTTTGCTTGTTGGTTCATTAGATTTTAAGACATTAATTCAAATTGGGGTTTTGTTCTTTTTTTTTTTACTCCTGAAGCAACTAAAAACAGATTTTAGCTTTAAAAGAACACCAAATCCTCCACTTAAAGGAGAAACAACGCAATGACAACGGCGGTGTTCTAAACATTACAACATTGTTTACATGAATGCTTTTCATTTCATGAATCATTCAGTTTAATTTAATTATACAGTGGGTATGTGCAAACTGGTAATAAAGTATGAATAAGGAACCAATTATCTGCTCAATTGAATGTTGATTTAAACTAATTTAATTGGTTATATGAAACCTTAATTAAATAAAACGTTGGCTGCACTTGATGAATCTGTCTTTTTGCATTGTCTTTACAACGAAATGACCTTCAGTCACTCAAACAGCTTGCGGTGGATAACTATTCCTTCCACTTGATTTTTGTGCAAAAGTCCTGCTGCGGTTGGATTGCCGCTACAAACTTTACTCAAAGTCACCTCCAGGACTTTACCCTTGATTATATGTTAAGAAGGAGCCTTTTTTTCCGCTCCAGCCGCACGGTTAGTTCTGCGTGTATCTTGGGGGTGTTTGTCAAATGTGTTAACAAGTCTTGGATTGACAGAAGCCCATTGTGAATGCAGGGCCTTTCTAAAAAGAGAAAATGTATTCATTAATTCTCCAGTGGGCTCACAGTCAAAGACTGTTAATCAGAGGTTAAAAGTGTGATGGTACAAGAAGCTTTCTTGCAAAGAAAAAGGTAAACACACTGAGCTACGATCGGTTCGGCTTAGATTCCCATTTCCCCTTTGGGTTGTGAATGGTTACTAAAAACATTATGACACCTGCTGCCTGTTGTTGTGTACAAAAAACTTTAGTTTTACTATCTGATTGGTTCACTTCATAAGTGGAAGGTTAATGAGGTAGCTGCCAACTGTGTTTATACGGAAAATGTTTCTTACCTCACCTCAAACTAGAAATATCAAGAAAAAAACACATTTTGATTCTGACAGAATATAAATGCTTTATTAAAATATCCTTCATGAATCCCTAATAAAGACGTCTGAAAAGGTTGAAAAAAGTAAATCTATTTGAGTGTTCGTTTCACAGGGCTGTATATATATGTGCCCATATGGGATTCTTATTGTACACAGTTTTAATAGAAATATTTTTGTTTCCTTATATCGGTGTTTTCAATTTCACTGATCTTACTTGAAACGTATAGAATTATTTTTCCTGAAGCAAAGAAAAATCCAACCCACTACTCATTATAACAATGTTATCGACATAACATTTTATGTTTATTTTTACATCATGACTCGACTTGACAACACTAGAAGAATTAATCTGATATTAGTTGAATGCTTTGTCAGGCTCTCTGCTGCTGTAGCCAGCCTGGATCCTACAGTTGTACAGATATTCTGCTCTTAACTTGTCAGCATTTAAAACGGCATTATTCTAATTAAGAATGTTTTTAGTTTTTTGTGTTTTTAGCAAGCAGAAACATTTCCCAACATCTGAAAATGTCTATCTTGAGAGCAAGAGAAAAGTGTAATAACTGTCTTTTAGCCATGTGACTAGCCATGCTCAGCAACAGGTGGTGGGAGAAAAATCCAGTCAGACACTTTGAATGGCATCTTGTTTAAAAAAATAAATCTTTGTGTGTGAAATGTATCCTGAGGCATCGCCAGCAATCTTTCATTTTTACAAACACAGGTGGAATAAAATATGTATTGTGTCAGATGATACACTCTATCGAGATGCAAATCAATTCAGAAATTTGAGAGTAAGCCAATATGTGATTCTGTGAGCTGAAGTGTGATTTAATATGACAAGACAAACCAAGTGAATTCTGTTGTGGATCTCGGTGTCCGTAATTAATTAGCTTAATTAATCCATTTCCTTTCACAAACGGGATTTGTCAAACTAGCGGGCCTTTTGCAAAACCCTGTTTTCAACTGTGTGGAATAAATTAAGCTTATTACAACATTAAAAACCCGGCAGTGTGTGGATGTGCCCAACACTCTCAGCAGTGAGCAGCGGCAGCGTCTTTGCTGCTCACTGCTGTTCTTGTTTGTGACATCCGCCCTAAACACACTCCATCTCCCTAATTGCAGCTCTGTTCTGGTTTCTGAAAATTGTCCTGTCAGCTATATTGAATAACTGCCAAAGTTTTTATTTATTGATATTCATTTTCATGAATCTACACATATTTACCATTAACATTAATGAATGTTAAGAGTGTTTTCATTAGTTCTGATGGTGCTTCAAAAGACAATGTAATTGCGGCACACTGTCAATTTGTTAACATCTGTTTGCCTCTTGGCTACTCTTCTTCTTTCTTCTTCTGCTTGTCGTATTACATTTTACAGCTGAAATCCCAGAGAGGCCAGTCTTGTTCATATGTATTTTGCATTTATTTTATTATAATTAGACAATATTATGGGGTATTATAAAAACAGGCATTCATTTACACTGTAAAGAAAGTCGGATTAAAAAGTATAGCTGACATGTCAGCTGTATTCGTGTGTGAAATGAGATGTTTTATTACGTGTGCTGTTTTCATCAGAGTAGAAAGACGTGAGAGCTTGCAAAAGCTGTTCTGCCCATCCACTACAAAATGAATAGCCTTCACATTTAATCTGTTGTATTACCATCATCTCTTTTAACTAGTTGCCTTTTTGAAAACGTGAGCTAAATAAATTGCTAAAGTGCCAAATGAAAATAGAAATGAGTCTGCAAGTCAGTGTTTCTTCCATACATTTAGGGGAAGGTGCACTTCCTGTAAAGTTGTGGCATAAACATGGATATTTAAGCATTATTGTCTGCTATTTACTTTGTTGTTTTCTATTTTTGCAAATCAAAATATTAAGCAGGGGTTGTTATGTAACGTCAACTTTCCTTAGCTTTATATCATGTTATAAATAATGTTATCTCCTCATCAAAGACATATCTGGTGTTGCTTTGATTCTTTTATGGATGTTTAAGGAATCCTTGAACCCCCAGCAGCCATTCAGATGTATCTAAACTCTTGTTCTCACCAAGCACTGCCTATTTACCCAAAATTTACTTTGTGCCTGACAAAGCGCCCTTCCCCTATGCCTCCTCTGCACAGCTCCTCTAGACTAGCAACAGCAGCGATTAGCAAACACCTAGTGGTGCAAAATCAAAATTTTAAGTTATGTTTGATTTATACGGAATACTTAAAATGCTTAAGGTAACATAGTTAATTAATTGTGCTATAAAGTGACACTATTTGCCTGGAAAATACATGATGCTGCAAACTTTATTATCTAGCAGTATTTAAATAAATAAAACCTCTGAAACATGGCAACAAACCTTAAAGGAAATGACTTTGAGCTTCTTAAAGTTACACTGCATTTAGGGGTCAGTCTTTCAAAAATAACTGCAATGAAACATTGACCTTTTCCACCAGTGAACCTGTGCAGCGCTCGATCCTTCAAAGCTTTTGGCTTTCTGAGTACATTAGAAACTGCCTCAAATGCTTAGTAATGACCTCAGAATCAAGGGCTGTGGCAGCGAAAATGGAGAAGTTGAAGTTTGAATTAGGTGGAGTATTTAACAGTAATCAATGTGTTGTGATGATGTCCTTCTTGGCCGTTCTAATTAGATTCCAACAATCATTAAACACTTTCCTATTCACCTCACAGACGCTTCCTTGCATCTCGGCTCCTTCTTGCAACAGTTATTGCAGTTGGGCCAAGTATTAAATTGTGACAGATGTTAGTTTAATAGTATGCTACATTTAAATACTAATAAAACAATTTTGCTCCCTGAATTGGAAACTTTTTGTAGTGTGCATGCAGCAGAGCAAGCAGGGAAATTTACCTCGTTTCTCCTCTGAAGTAATTCCCTACAAAGGTTCGAATATCAATGCAAGCTGTGTGCCAGGTGATAAAGCGCCTAAATGAAAATAAATTAATCTTGTGAGACTGGTAAGAATTGCTAAAGATTATGAAACATATGCACTAGGCTGAGAGGAGTTGGCTTTTCCACCTATATTTAGAATTTTCTTTCAAGGAGCATCTTTAGAAAAACCGTAGATACGCCGGGCTGAACTTAATTCTGAAGGGAGTATTCATGTCGCTGCACTTTCATCCTCAAGAAGAGCACGGCACTGCCGTACCTGTAATGTAACGGCAACCTTTATTTTCTTGAAAGTCTTTCGATAGAAGCGAGCTGCAGCTAACAAAGTGAAGAACAAATAGGCTCGTGTTTATCACCGGTTTGCACAGACTTTATTTGTTGTCTGAGTCAGTACTGCTGCTCCCACAGTAAATGAGTTGAACATTAAACATTGACTTCAAAGTTGTAGAATCCAAACAGTTTGCAGACAGACAGACGTGTCTCCCTTGTTGCCAAAAGTAGCTTTATGTTGATGTATGTACTGCATGCCATGCCTACTCACATTAATTTCCCCTTTTGTGGGATTTGCTTTTATGTCGCAGCTTTGGGATTCAGCATGATGGCAACGGTAATGACTGTGAACCCATTGGGAAACGACCTTTCGTCATGTCTCCACAGCTCCTGTACGGCACCTTCCTGCCCCGGTGGTCCCGCTGCAGCCGACAGTATATTACCCGCTTCCTAGAGTGAGTGCTGCTCGATATGTTTGACTGCACAGCTGTATGAATGAGCAAGGTTTTGTGATTCAAAAAGTTTGTTTTTCTTCTACCCTTGTTAAGTCACACGGGGGTATTTTACAACCCTTTTCCACTAGACCTAGCCGCTCGACTGACTGACAGTCTTCTGACATCGACTCTGCATGCTTGCAACCCTGGTGAAGTAGGTTGTAAAAGTAGGGGGTGGTACCAGTGAATAACTCTTGTAATCCAAATTGTGCAAAAAAAACAAAAAACAAACAAAAAAGACAAATCAAAAACAATATAGCGTTTCAAACATTGTCATCTCGGCTTTGATGGAATAGCATGATAGGTTGCTTTTACTTCTTCCTCCAGCAGCTCTTTCAGTTTCTTCACCTTGTCATATAAATTCATCTCACTCTCTCCCTAACATTAAGTCACACAAATCCTCTACATATCCGCCCTTACTTCATCCTTTAACCTTCTGTGTAGTCCTGCACTTTCCTCCTTCAGCATGTCTTGAATAACTCCAGGCCTGCTGCCCAAACTGTCTCCCCACGGCTCTCCCTGACCCGTGTATCGGACACATTCACTTCTCAGCTTGTCTATTTAGGGTAACGCCTAGTAACATTTCTTGATATCTACTCTGCTTCTGGTATTTCTCTTAGACTTGCTATCTCCAACAGCTCACATCATGGTACATATCACATCTAACTTTTCTCTTCCACCGTTAAAACTGTCCTCATCTGAGATGGTTGATTTCTGCTGCTTGAGCACGTCTTCCTTCAATATTTCACTTCCTTTTTAACTTCATTGTTCTGCTTACCCCCCTTTAATTAGTGGGCAAGATAAGTATTAGAACCGTCAACATTTTTATCAGTATCTCTTTTCTATTATTTCTTGATACCACATTCACGACAGGTGTCTGTAACAACACAAGTAATTCTAACGCTTTAAGATAAAACATGTATAATTAGTACAAATATGATATGTGAAATAAAGTGGAGTAGTACTGGAAGAAAGCAGAGTTGAATCCAAGAAACCAGCCTGAGACCTGCTTTTATAAACTTTTGACTGTTTCATTAAGTCCAATTGGAGCCATAATCCAGAGGCAGAAACAACATCATTTCACCATAAATCAGCTCAGGTCAGGTGTCCTAAGGAAAACTCCCAAAGGTCTTAAAGACCCGAAAATAGCAGGGACAGTTTTTCCTGTGAAAACGACAAAAATTACCTAAATATAACAGATCTTATGCTCATCCACTGGTCTATACTCTCCACCCCACTGCACTCAGATTTTGACAAGCTGGCAGAAAATAATCAGCTCAAATGAACTTGGCTGGACTATTTTTGATATCTTTGTGCACATCATGTTTGGAGAAAGGAAGTTTCTTCACAGCAAGCCCCCCCCCCCCCCCCAAAAAAAAAAAAAAACACGCCTAAATTTAAATTTATATGAGCTATCATACAGCATATGGGCATTCATAAAACAAAATGAGAAATTCAAAGTAGACGGATGTGTTTCTGGGCAGTAGTCCCACACATGCGGCCAAAGGATTGGTTTTAAAGAAATAATCTAAACTGCTAGTGTAGCTCACTCAATCATATGAATGGCATCCAGCTGGAAATGTACGGAAAGAAGTAAAGATCAGGTTGATTGGAATGGATCCCCAGTGGATTAAAAATCTAATTTGAGCAACATTGTGGAGAGTGCACAGAAATCTTATTACAGGTACCATCGCCCCTCAAAACATGCTTTAAAATAAAGTAGTTTATAGATTTCTTAAGTCTGCTCAATATTTCCGCTTTGTTTTGTATCTGTAGCTTAAGATGTGGGATAAGTTGATTGCTTGGATATCTTTGTGGATTACTTTCTTGTTGCCAACATCTGCCTTCTTATGTACCTAATTTGAAGTGGGGTATAATGTGAAATCGACTTTTTGAGCTTTATATGTCATGTTCTAATCTTATTCCATCATCAAAAACATGTTGTTTTGATTCTTTCACATATCTTTGAGAAACATGTTTGCCTGCCTTGGCAGCCATTTTGGGGTGCCCGAACGTTTGCTCATGCAGTGCGCCGCCTATTTACCCAAAGCTCCTCCTTAGAGCTTCAGCCGCCAGCCGAGCTTCGCCTCTCACTCGGCTCCTCCAGACTAGCTGCTGAGGTTGATGCCAGACCGATTCCCTGGAGATCCCCTGTTTTTCACTGGGAGCTTCTAAAACAGGCATTGCAAAAGTGCAGAAAATTGCTTCAACGTGATGCTGACCAATGGAGAGTCAAGTTATTAGCAGATGTAATGTAATTAATATAATTAAATATCAATAAAATAAATATTCTATCTGGAAACCAGGAACTGTTTACTGAGAAATGATGTATCTGCCTTCAATATCTCTTGGTTTGTGGCCTAGTCTTCATCAATATGACTTTTGTAGAGGTACCTTAAAAATCTTTCAGCCTTAGGATACCACAGATCGTGTACACAAATATTGACAAACTACTTTTTTTAGCAGAGCTTATTTCAATTAAAACAATTATTTAGATATTTTGTACTGAACCCTTTTGACTATTCCACTGTTGATACCAGATGCCTGTTTCTGATGTGTAGTAGCTTGTTTCCCTGCAGGTTACCTCTCTCTCTTTCCCCATAGGTTCACCAATAACTGGAGTTTTCTAGCTGCTGAGGGAACTTAACGGGCTATTGCTTCTGGCGAAAATGAAATCAAAAGATGGTTGCATTTCTACAAGTAAATTTTGGTTTGCGATAACTTTTTAGGGATCCCAAGCTTTAAACCTCTCGCTTTTACAGAAATACTTCTGAAATATAATTAACGATATTGACACCAATTGGAACAACTCAAAGTAAATACCCATCTGTGCAGCTTATAAATTACGCATGAAGGGAGGGCTAAATGAGTCCGCTTCTCTACACACACACACACACCCCCCCACACCCGCACACACACACAGGCTAGATGCACTTAATGCTGTTGAACTGTATCAGCACAGTTTAAAATGAGTCGTGAAAACCAGAGTGATCCATGCTTGCTGTGTTCCCAAACATTCATGGGAACTAATTAACTTTTTCATAATTCTTAGACCTAAAAACAATCTCTGTGTGGTGACACAAAATTACAACAAAGACATGAGGGTCCCCCCCCCAAATACGCAAATGTTTGTCAGAATCTAATAACATCTAATAACAAAATTACTGAAATTATTGTGCATTTCTGTAAAAACTGACCTATTGCCACCTAAATTAGGTGAACATGTGAAATGGTGCTTATGTTTTACACCTTAGCTGATATGTTCATCCATTCATGTTGTGAAATAAAAAGTCTGCTTGTACACAGAGTCACAGATGCTGACTCCTTACCTCGCAGAAGTAGAAGTATTTCCTTCAACATACTGACAAGTTGGCTCTCTGAACACTCATCATCTTGTTTATCACAAGACATTGACAACTCTATTTGAATCCTTTGGTAAAAATAGCACACTTTGATACTTCATCATGACTCAACAAGTACATGCCCCTGTAGACGACAGAGAAAGTGGGAAACCTTATTTATGCACATCCTGTTCTCATTAACTATTGTGGCTGCTAAATGTTCCCACTGTGGCTCTGACGTCTTAAGGCCTTTTACTCGTGAGCGTTGTGGCATAAAATGATGTATAATCGAGGTCTACACCTTTCAAAATAGAGCAGCATGGATGTCACTCAGCGGGGGGGGGGGTTCAGGGACTCCTGCTGGTGCATTGCTTGAAATTAATTTGGGTGAAATCTCTGCAGTCTTCATGTCATCTGTAGCTCATTTGATAAAGGGAATAAGGAGGCTTTTTTTCTACTCAGACATCTGGAGATAAATGTTGTTTTTTTTGCTTGTATTCAATCAGGTATTTGTTTGAGTCTTGAAATAATTTACTATACTACAAAGTATTGCAGTTTTGTATAGTTTTTCTTGTCTTCTGTAACTGAAGCTAACTTCTCAAAATCAATGCGAGAATTTTGACACGTAAAGACACGATAATTACATTTTATAGCTTTTTCCACCTGCAGTACACAAAACATCAAGAGATTCTTCAAAACTTGGTGCAAATTTTGATTTGATTTCTACCGTCAACCTCTTTCAGTTCAAATCTGTCCTAAATTATGCGTATGATGAACCTGAAATGATAAGTTGCAAAGAGGTTAAACAAGATCTAAATTTTCTAGTTGTGCAAATCACTTTGGGTTGTTAAAAAAAAAAAAAAAAAAAGTAAAAAAATAAAATAAATATATAACATGGCTGGTTACAACTACCAGCTGATGAATCCTGTCTAAAATCTCCCAAAACTTTGCGGACAATGTGTGTCGTAATGTGCTAAAGCCAAACATGAACTCAATCACAACACAAGGCATCAGTGAAACTATGCAGTGAAGCATGATGGTGTCTGTGCCATGATATGGAACAAATTCAAATGCAACCTGTTATTTTTATTTTTAAAGCAATGTTTTAACCTAAGACCTTGACATTTCTGCTTAAGAGACATTTAATGTTCCAGCAACACAGTTAGTTCATGCATACACTCATAACAAGGAAGAGATGGCTTTTGCTAGAAGATATTTCAGTGTTTGAAATGGCCCAGCCTAGTTTGTACATCGGCAAGGAGACTGCAACGAAGGCTGCAGACCGGCGATATCTTCAAAGGCCCCCATTTCGGTTTTCTGTGAAAACTGAAATCACTATTGTTTGGAGTCTCTGACCCGTTTTCAAACAGGCTCTTAGTGACGTTTAAATTAATGCAGCGACGTCTAAACGTGAATCAGTGAACATCCAAAAATACAGGCGGGTTCCAGTCAGCGGACATCGTCTGATAGATGTGGAAACCTTTGCACAAGTTGAATTGGACAAACACGCAAATTCAAGTTGTCATGTTCACTATATCAAATAAGACCCAATTATTCTACATAATCAAGAGGCTCCAAAAAGTTACCAGTTCCAACCAGATTAACGCCCCTTTGTATGGTTCTACATTTAGCTTATAAAAGCTCTAAAGTGTTCAGTTGCCAGATGGTCTGAGTCGCTTTAAAGGAGGTCAAAGTTTTGAAAAAATTTCTAACTACTGTTGTTTTTCATTAAAAAAAGGAAATAAAATCTTCACGGGTTTGCATACTGCTGGTGATTAACTGAATGCTATCAGTTTTCAGGATTTGTTGATCAAAAGCTGATTGTCGAGTCAATCTGTTTAAATAGTACAATCTGTTTAATGCTGCATTTGTTCTTCGCCTCATAGGAGCGACTAAAGCCGAGCACCCAGAGTATGTTTCCGCTTGCTTATCTATTTTTACAGGGTACAGTTTGTATCTCTGTCAGCTGCTGACATCAAAGTTCTGATTCTGGCTTCCACCGCACAAGTGTCGACTGTCTGAAATGTTTCGGGATCGTTGCCCCAGTTTCTCAGCTCCAAGCATCTGGAATTCATTCAGGGGCTGCACAGCTACTTGACAGCATGGTAGCTCTTCACTCCGTGGTAAGAGGTGGAGAACAGAGTTGCAGGGTAATATTAACACATGTGGGCGTCACAAAAGCTCCTTGTCTGAGCATTTTGTTGAGCTATTTGGAATAATGTTTTAGTTGGAACAGACAGAAATACTTGGGAGAACCAAACACGGCTTAAGAATTCTGTTCATTACGCTCAAAATTGTATTTGTGAAATATTTGACAGTGAAAATAAGTATTTTCTTGTGTGTTTTAATGCTTTACCTACGCGTGGAATTTGCTTTGATAGGATAAAGGAAAAGCCTTTTACACATTTCTTTGCAATTTGACATACAGTGATATAACAAAAAAATCACACTAGACAAAATTTGTCTGACAAGAGCACATTAATAAAACAGTCTCATGATCTGTCAGAAATTTCTCTGAAGGATTAGCTCTCTCTCGCTGTTAGTACTTGTACTTAAAAAATGAAGAATTCAGTTTTCCTGGGATTATTAATTAAATATTTTAGAGTAAAAAGATACATTTTGAAATGAACCATAACCCAGAATCAAATATATTGTAAATTAGTTGACTGCTACTGATTAGCTAACTAAAAATTGATGACAAATGAAAGTAGAGCTAAACAACTATTGAACAAAACAGAAAAACTAATTCTGCACAATGTTTGCTGAAAAAGGGCTGAGATAACTAAAGCTGATTAAGAACCTAAAATATAAAAAAAGGTTTTCAGTCTTTCTTAAAGCATAACTTTGGTGTTTTAAACTCATTTAACCATAGGTCAGAACGCAGTAGACTCACAGAAAATCGACAGGACAATTTACTTTAATTCGGCACATTTTGTTGATCACCTTCGTCTTTGCAGCTAGGATGGGTTCTCCAGATGGATGTTTCCACACCTGCCAGGAAAGGTCAGATTCCAACTCTTGGCTGCTTGGCTGGCTAAGTGAAATATAAAGCCTTCAGGTTTTTCTTTTTCCTCTGCATTTTTGACATCCTGGAGGTTTTTACTCTTTGGGGCAGATATAGCTTTGCAACGCATAGAGGATTTGCTTTTAAAAATAATTATCAGAAGCTTAAACAAGAGAATGAAGACAGAGTCTTGCATGTCTTACCAAAAAAACCGACATGTACAAACAAAAATATCTGTCCATAGTCTGCACTAGTTGGTCGAAACAGTGTAACTGGGTTGGCTCTGCCCTTTGTAAACTCTGAAAAAGCTTTTTGCAGAGTTTGGCTGTGCTTTTCTAATATAGCAAAGCTTCTCAGTAGATGCATCTTCCAGAGCAGGAATGGTTGCCGAGGGCTGATCAATAAACAATGGATTTTGGCGGCAAACGGGGGGGGTCTGTAACTTATATTTTCACATCTTTCCACTCTACAGCGTATTCGCCTCCCTTTTCTCTGCTCGGTCTGTGCCACTCGGTGCAGGACAGGCCCCACAGCTCATGCTAACAAGGAGGTTTGATCTGTAGTTGTCATTTCATCAGGAGTGTAGGAGGCCATGCTGAGCTGAGGGCTGATATTATCGCATGGACTGGCTGAGCGGGAACAGAGCCGTCCTTTAATTTGTAAAATTCCAGCGTCTGAATGGCCATAAAGGCCAACTTCTTTCACTCACTGCCCCCAGGAACTGGAAAACTCGCACACACTATGCAAATTAAAACATATTTTATAATGTGAGAAAAAAAAAAAAAAAAACATTTCACAGGAGAAAGTTCAGTCTGGTCAAAATTCTTACTTTTTCACATGGAGGCAGTTTGGTTCAGATATTTTTTTTTTTTTCTTAAAAAATAGAATCATAATTTGAAATCTTATTTTTCTACATTTACTGATGTCAGATAAAACAGTTTGTCTGACCGAAACATTTTAAGCCTAATTCATAAATCCTAGTGCCTTATTGTCCACAGAGCCTGTGACATGCAGCACCATTTTTTGTCTGCTCTGTCTGTCTGCTTCGGCAGACACATTAATAACCTCAGTCAGAGGACGGCACCAGACACGCGGCAGATGGAGAAAACAAATGTTAGATCGTGAGGAGAAAAAGAAAAATATTGTTTCGTCTACAGTGAGGAGAGATCTGCTGTTTTTCCAGGAATATCTGAAATATTCTTGTCAGAAATATAGCATTAAGCAACAAAAAAAAGACCTTAAGTATAATTTATTATATTTTGATGAAAAGCCCTTAAATATCCCGTTGGAAAAACACTTTCAGGTGTTAAATTCAGACTGTGCTACTGATTTGTCCAAAATGCAATGGTTATTTTTTTTAAATCTAAAAAATGTCAAAAGTAATTCTCTTTAAGGCTTAAGACCTTGAAGGAACACAGTCTCCAGATGGTGATATTCTTATCAAGCTTGTCAGGAAATGCTTTGGAAGGGCAAACTTGATATATTATTTACTTCAAACTATCAAATGTATTTGTGGCAAAAATATTCTTTGTGTACTTTTGAGAGCAGCGTCAGTGATGTAATGAAGAGTCAGTCTGCAGTATAGAGATAAAGAGTAATGAAGTACAGATGGGAGACGCAGCTAAAACTCAACACAGTGATTCATCTCTGACCAGCCAAAATGCAACATCTGTCCCAGATGATCTTGGTCACAAGTCTTGTTTTTGCGGTCTTAAACATCCTTTAATTTTTCATTCAGATAGGTTTTTGGATTGCTTTGCGACTCAGAACTCCAATGACATGAACACAAACGCATCCCGATAGTCTTTCAGCCTCGGAGTAAACTCCCCTGTCAGGCAGCACCTGGGTGTGAGACAATCGGAAGAGAGATGAGGCCAAGAGACCTGAGGGAACCCGGGGCAGAAACCCAACCCAGATCCCAGAAAGTAAATGGTGTTTGACCCGAAATTCAGGCACGCCCTCCTTTCCATCCGTTAAGGCAGCCCCCTGCTCCTCGCTTCCTCCAACACATTCTTTAAGACTTTCACTCAGGCCTTAGACAAGTATTTAAGAAATTCATACATGTAAACCCGGAGTTTTGAAAAACACTTTAGAAACAATTTAATAAGGTTGGATCTTTTTATCAGTTGCAGAAAACCACAACACTGGTTTTCCAACTCTTTCAGAATAATTGAAAGAATTCATTTACACTTGTGATATTAGAAGTTTTAAATATTTGAGACAGACAAAAATGTTTTATCCATCTATTACCCATCATCTTCTAGAGAAATACTCTTGTTCTATTTGGGTCTTGTGCATCAATAAGTTAATATATTTCAGAGTGGAATATGAGCTAAAATAATACAAACTGGTGTGTTTGAATGGCCATCAGGTCGAAATAGCTGTTGCATACTGAAACAGAGCCGTATGTCGAGCTCCTCAGTGGGACAAAAAAACAGAAACAGAAAGAAATCCCCAAAGGGAGAGCATACTTTTTCACAAATTTGTATGCGTTAACTCCTTCTACAGGCCTTCTAAAGTTTTCCTTTTGATAGAGAAAAAAATTGTACTTTGCATTGAAATTGCTTTGTGAAAGCTTTAGGATTGGTTAAAATTGTAGACACGCTTAACTATTCAATTTGCTTTATCCCATACGTAACTATCATTATTAGAGCAAAACACTGATCGGTGAAAGGCGACGCTTAAATGCACCGCACCTAGTTAGTTCCAGCCTTAGTGAATGTTTTGTGTACGTTATGTGCTTTTTCATAATCGCTTGATAGAATAATCTAATAAAGATGACAAAAGCTGATAGAACGCCAACCAGCTCAGTCATTATTAAGACTTTAAAGAAGAAGCTATAGCTGTAGAAAAGATTTTTTTATTGATATTCTCTATGTCAAAATGTGTCATTTCAAACTACTTACACAGTAATCAGGGATGATGTAATGTGGACATCCAAAGTGTATCATATTGGTTATCTGTTCATAATGGCATCTGCTGTTGAATGTGATAAATTAGGCAGCAAGTGAATCTTTTGCCCTCAAATGTAATTCCTTAGAAGCAAGTAAAATAGGAAAATGTGAGGATTTCTGAGATTTTTGCCTCTTTTGCGTGATAAAGCACCATGCCACTAAGCAAGAACGACTCAGAAATGGTTTCAGAAGCGCATCCAAAATACAACGAGTTGTGGACTTGCTTTTCAAACTCTCCCATATGTCATTCCGGTGAGCGTCTGTGGATGTGGCGGAAGAACAGGTCAGACCCTCAGAGGAAAACCTTGAAGGATTTGTTGCCAACATTTTGGTTGCAATATCATGTTCAGGGATCTTTGGAGTTTGTCACGATGCGTCAGGACTGTTTCAGCAGAAAAATGGGAACCGTCCTTTTAGGCAGCTGGTTATATAGTTATACCTACTTATTTTAATCACCGTTTCTGCTGTGAAAAATAACGGCCTGGTCAAGTTATTCCGAATTATTTCTTTAAAACAAGGCAGAGCCATACAAAAATCACCGTGTATTTTTTGCTTCAGGTAACTGACTAATTTGCTTCATTAATATCCATCATATAATCACATTAACATTTTTTATTTTTTACAATTAGTTAAACTAAGTACTGAATCATTTTCAGTCAGTTCCCTAGAAAAGAAAAGAAAAGAAAAGAAAAAAAAAGTATGAAGGATTCTCTCTCCCTATCCTAATAATATATCGACCGATACCCAACACCCTGATACCCTCCCACGTTTAGACCAGACTGGGTGTAAACTATTATCATACAAGTACACTATTCATTAGTTGGTGCAGACTGAAAAGTTATAAATTGAAGAGTACAATAAAACCTTAGTTCACTGAGACAGACTGCACATAAATGTAAAATTACTTATGAAAAAACAGCACAAAACTCTTTTTCTTTTTAACTTAACAGATTCTCAGTTGAAACTGGATCCATCTTGTCCATTTGGACAAATCTGTCCATAATCCATCCTAATGGTCTCAAAATGGTCACTATGATCGATCACCCCAGACAACGCCATGTGTTGCACCATTTGGAGCTGCTTCAGCTACAATTTGCCAAGCTTTTTTTTTAAGTTCACCACATATTTTATCCAGCCTATGTACCAAGATTGTGAGCCAATTTTATCTCTTCCACTTTCTAACATCGAATGGCTGACAAATGGAAAAATAATAACCCTCAGTGAATTGCAGGCCTTTCATTGTCGAGGAACATACATCAGCAGCAGCGGCTCTACCAGCTCTGTCTCCTATAACGACTGTGATCAGGTCAGCTAGTATACCTCGGACCCAGGAGGAAAATGTTCAATAACTGCAAATCAAAATATCTACAGGTAAAGCCATCGGTGAGAGTTCGAATTGCTATTCAGTTTTTAGCTGAAAGCGAGGAAAAAGAAAAACCCTGAATAGAGAGAATTTACCTCACTTCGTCAGATCAGAGTTCTTAAGGGCTCATTTCTTCCCTGATCCTAAAACAAGCGCACATTGGTGATTACAGAAAACTAAACTCAGTCAATACAATTTTATAGTTATGATACAGAAACTCATTGTTTTAATGTCCACATCAATTATAGTGTTACAGGTCCCGCAGGGCAGGACTGCTCCAACAGTGATGTTGCACAGTCTGAGGAATAAGCAGACAGAAGAGAACAATGATGACTGAGCCTTGCCGTTCGCTTCCAAACTGTGTCTAAAACCAACCGTAGGTCCGTCCCAACACACCTGGAAGAAACGGCCCCCCCCTCGCAGCTACGGGGTTTCCGCGTCATCACCGTTCTTACTCCCCCCCCTCAGGGCACCACGCTACTACTGTGAGCATATTAACATGCTGGACTACACATAACAAAGGAACAAAACAATATTCTTTTTAGTAAAAAGAATATTCTAAAAATAATATTTAATACTTATAAAAAAATCTAAATTCTGTGGCGGTACCTCCTTTTCTGGATGCGCCACAATTACTTAAAAATAACTATTAGTTTAGTAGTAGACAAACAGATTCTAAATAAGGTATACACAGTTCATCCTATTTATAGCACATACATGTAGAAGACATAAATTTAGATCTGCACTGTGCAAATTTGCTAAATTACCCAAAATGGAATATAACTCGGACCATTAAATGGCAGTAAAGTGCTTCCAATTGGAGCCCTGGTGTATACAGAATATGCCTCTACAGGCATTCGTAGTATAAGTGAGCGTGGTTGTGTGGTGGCTTGAGGGGTTAAGATGAATTTGCGAAAAACGTTGTGTGCTCTCTGTTCTGCTTTGTTCCGATGTCGTCATAAAATTGCCCAGTTGCCACTGTTTTCTCATCCATATTCTTCAGTTTTTGTTATGCTTCAATGGTTTTAATTTAATTTTTTTTTTGTTTTGCACATTGGATGTTTGAGCTTTGCCTGTAGGACTTAAAGTTTCCTGTGGATATTAGTCCAATGACTGTATTTATTCTCTCTAGTTTCCAGATCTGATTATGTGGATGGGGTGGTTGGGGTGGCCAAAGGAAATACACAGCTCTGTGTGAGGTACAGTCGGATATGTCAAGGCTAAGTATAGATGGATGTATTTGTCTAAGAGAGTTGCTTCAGGTTTAAATCAGAGCTGGATGTCTGGTGGTGCTGTAATGGTAGTCTGCTCAACTTTGTACTTGTTGGCATCGGTTCTATTAAAGGAAGTGAACTGTCTGATCTTTCGTCTTGTTCAGATTCAACACAATAGAAACTGAATGTGAAGTTATTACTTAGTGTGTCTCATTTTCAGTTATTTATCTGTGAGTGTGATTTTACCTCACATTAATCTGGTAGCTGTTAGGTTTGAATATCTCTGTAGATTGGTACACATAATACAAACTCTACAAACTCAAATCCACTAACAAAGAACTTTATCTGCCAGAGAGATACAAATTATATTGCATAAGTGAAAAAAAAACACTAAATTGCAATGATTACAATATCAAATCAAGTGGAATAACAGAGTTGATACAATCAAAACTCAGCAGATTAGCACCAGTTCAGAGTTAGTGTCCAAGCTGATTCTAAAAATGTTAAACTACAGAAACATCCGAAGACCAGGACGGACATTGGAGGAACTAAAGACGATGCAGGAGGTTCAAATATGCCAAATAAGGATGGGCATCCTGGTGAAGTTTTGCACCAGGATGCTTAGAAGGGTTTACATTTTGCAAAGACTTCTGTCTTCTGGGAGGCTACACATGGTAAACCAACTCATAGTCTAGCTAAAATTATGTAGACACAATAGAGACCAGGTTCAGTTATGCTAGGTGCCTCTCTGGATGAGGTTAGTCTCGATCACCTTGGAACTCTACTATGAACACAAGGCGTTCACAGTCTAAATCTCTGACATATTCTTTCTCTCTTTATTGTGGCATTAACTCTGGTGGTTCTAACTGACCTAAGACAAGAGAAGATTGGTCCGATTTAACTTGAGACAGTGAGAAAAAAAGTGCGTCCATTTATTCTGTGTATGTAAACTTCTGATTTCAGCTGTACCTGAGTACAGTAAAATATGGATGGAGTTATACTTTCATGTCAA
Organism: Girardinus metallicus; assembly: GCA_903067095.1. Lineage (NCBI taxonomy): Eukaryota > Metazoa > Chordata > Actinopteri > Cyprinodontiformes > Poeciliidae > Girardinus > Girardinus metallicus. The sequence continues at coordinate 12,966 of CAEGAE010023605.1, read as the reverse complement.
TGAAAACTCTGGCCCTACCCTCTGAATTTATGATCCTTCAGACAAGTCAACATTTTTCTAATTTCTTATTATCCAATTATGGTCAGCTAGTGTAATTTACAGCCTCGATTTTCAGTTTTTTGGAAGATTTTTTGCTGATAGGATTGAGACCTGGTATAGTTTTGCAGCAGCAACCAATTTGTTTAAGTTATTAATATTACCTCTAACAAGTCTGTCCATTCTCTTCTAACCTTAGTTGTTAAAAATACATTTGTTTACAGGTACTTTCTCTTTTCAAACCTGAGAGATGAATGTGTTGAAAATCCCAAAAGGTCAGCAATTTCTAACATACTGGTATGAACTATTACCTCTGACTAAGTTAGTAATAAATCTCTTCTCTTTCCTATTCTGATGCTTGGCTTGAATTTCAGCGAGTTATCCTCACCACAAGTGAGACGAGTTGCTTTCATGTGATTGGATTAATCCCTACTTGTCTTAACAATTGATCAGTCCATACTAGAATCAGTTTCACACTGCTTTAATTTTTTTCTATAATCATCTGCTAATAATCTTCAACAATGCACAGTTGCAGAGAAAAACAAACAAACAATTGATTAAGTTTCTAAATTAGCCCTCTAGTTTCCATCACATTTGAGCTCAAACGACTCAAACGGTATTTACAGGCCCAGGCCTGTCTCCTGTCCTAGTCCAGATTTACACCAGTTACTACCCGCCAGTTATAGCATGGTGTGATATTCACACTCATTCATAGTTACCCCGTGACATCACAAGCCCGCTAAAGCAAAACAGCTGGGGGGGGTTTCCGCCTTTAGGCTCTGTGGAGAAGACCGACTTTGTGTCTCACAACAACACCTTCCTCATTTAGTCTCACCTTCGGGGTCAGAAAGTGGAAATTACACAGCTCTCCGTGGATCATGATGTCAAAGCCTGATGGTGACGTTACAGAGCGAGCCTCTGTGCCTCCTGTGGGCCATCCCATCACTGTTTCCATGATTCCCAAACACTGCCCGCAGTCAGCGGAGGCACACTCATACCTTCCCGTGATTTCACAGCTCCGAAGGAAGAAAAAGACACTGAAAACAAAAACCGAAGCAAACATGTTGTTTTCCGTCTGTGCTTCACGTTTGCTCATTTTTTTTAATCTTCATCTCATTCCCTTTTGACAAGACTAGAGCAACAAGGTTAGGGTTCAAAGATTTAATTACATTTAATGCTCCGAATTTATCAGGCCCATCTGGTTCAAAGGTAATTCAGACTAACGACGCCTTCATGAAAGGAATAATCTGTTTCTGCTGATTCAGCCGTGCTAACGCTCTAAATATGCATTACATGAAGGTGCATTCTGTGTATGCAGAGGTATACCTTAGACATGCTAAGCTGATGGGTTTTTCCCAAAGCGGCTCCACATTTGAAACTTCGCTTGTGTTGCCTACATTCAGCTGAATTAAACTGAATTCCATTAGTGGTTGCTGGCAAGCTATTTGAAGAATGTTCCATGGCTTTAACTTCAAACACCCCATCTATATACCACTGTGCAAACTGAACATGAGACCCAAAGCTCAAAATGATTTTCCTGCCTGCGTATTTTTCCCCACTTTGAACTATTTTTCCACTCTTTAGGTTGGAAATCATCGTGGCTGCAAACAGCAGAGAATCCTCTTGTTTATTTTCCTACTTATTTATTTTTAATTTTTTTTTTACGTTTTAAGCATTCCACTCGTAAAATCATGAACTCAAAGGAATGCAGGATTCGATCTGCCAAGGCAGTAGATTTAGTTTATAAAATTCCAGTGTCGTTTGTAATATTTGTGTTTGATCAGCAAAGCAAAACAGGGTGAAAAAATAAAACAGAACGTCTGGGAAAGTGAGCTGTTGCTTTCTTTTACAGTTTGAAGCCGGTCTGCAAAAACAGTTGTGTGGGGAAAAGTCTTAAATGTTTTGGATGGTGATCTGTGGACATTTAACAATGATGGAGGCATGCGCCAGTTTTTGACAGATGAAAGGGTTGGAAGCCGATGGAAACTTTCTGAGGTTCATCTGTGAAGAGACAAGCAGTGGAAACTAATAATGGATTTGGAGCCTGTGGTGATCTATTGAGATTTAACAATGGGGTTGGTGGGCAGATGAACTGTGAAGATGGAAAGTATGCCTATTTAAAGCCCCGAGCAGTGGAAACCGTCGAGCTTGGAAACACGCATCAGGCCTAATCTTTTTTACGCATAGCCTGCACAGAATGGCTGGGTCTAGTGTTACTTAAGGTAATGGGCTGAGATATGATGTATTTTTGATGACAGAGGGATTTTGTTTGAAGGTGGATTTCTGTTTTCGGTTAAATCTTCTTTTTAATCATTTTGTTATGGCGAAGTGAGAGGGATATCAGTTTCATTACCTCTGGACAAATCGTTCTCGGCCGGTTGTAAAAAGAAATTCGCAGGTGGAAAGTTGTTGCGGACCAAAAGTCGGGAAACATCTGCGCAGATATAACGAGCGGAGCCGACGGATGGCTGAAATCTCAGAAACAGAAACAGAAAGTGGAAACTATCTATTTATACAGCAGCCTTGGAAAGTGTTTAGACTAGAGACACTGATGAGAATTGGGGGCCGTAGCTCTTTCAACAAACAAAGAGGAACTCGTCTCGGCAGCAGATTTACTGCCACACACAGAGGCACGGAAGTCAGGTGGTCTTTACCAAAACATGGCTACATGTGGGTCCCCGACTGCCCGGGCTCTGTTTTTGTGACCTCTCAGCTGGAAGTCAAAGGGTGTGTTTCTAATTTTAAACGTACTGTACACATTAACCCCATGAGCTTCCTCTTTCGGACCTCCCACTGAACATACCAGCGATCTCAACAAGTAATGAAAGCTGTCAACAGTGATGAGGACATTTCTCCAAACTGTGCAAAGTCTTGGAACCATGAAGTGTTTGTGACCCTTACATTGGTCTGTATTTTACAGATGATATCCCCTTATTCTACCGTGGGACAGGCCACACACAGAGCTACAGTAGAAAGACTGCTAAAAGCAATTCAAAGTCTGTTTAATAAAATCTTCGAAGCTGGTAGAGTCACTCGTCGCAACAGAAGTAGATTTATCTATTTATTTATTTTTAAGTGTTGACCCATAGGATCTGACTTCACATTCAGGGAGAACCTTGAGATTTAATTAGGAAAAGCAAAACAAAAAAAACCCTCGTATTATTTTTCTTCCACTTCTCTCGTTTGTTACCAATGGCAATGCATTCGATAATGAATGTGTTGTGACTTTCCAAGACAAGTCTTTTAATCTAAACAACACACACTGAACTGACTTTTTGGGGCCACCGCCTCTCTGCAGGAATGTCAGTTCCCCCACATTAGCTTGGCACACGACCGCATACCTCGGCTAATTAGCTTCCTGTAAAAGCGTTGGATGAAAACATCGGCTTTAATCACACGCTGCTGCTTCGTCTCATTCACTGCCAAGGAAAATGTTACTCTAAGCACAGAAAAAAGAAAAAAAAAAAAAACGGGCCAGTTGCTGCTTCCCGGACAGGTGTTTCTTTCTGCAATGTGAAGGTCAAGATGTGGGTCATTCTCTGAATTCGGTGCATTTTGTGTCTCACAGGTTTATCTCAAAGATTTTCATATAATGCAAACAACATTTTTTGAGAAAATCAAGATATGGAAGGATCTATGTGTCTTGGTAATGTAATATGCAAATATATTTAAAAAATTATGTTTAGAAAAACTTTATGGGTTGTTGGAGCGTAGAAGTCAGCCAAATGACCAATGTTAATTTTTCAATGAATATAAAACAAGTAAAAATAGCTAGCAACTGCTAGCTTTTTCTACTAATACAAACATTTTAGGTTTATTTTAAACTAAATAAAAGAAATATGAGAAAAATACATGAATTATTTATAAAATAGCACTTTTAAATCATATCCCTCCAGTTTTGTTCAACCCCATAACATAATACCAATCCCTCCTTTTTATAAATAATGGTTTTGTCCAATTTCCTCAGCACCCTGGAAGTGACATCACTTAAGTTTTTTTCCCGCTCACACTGTAAAAAGATTTAAGTGTTAGTATCGTTTCTTACCTATATTTGATTATTTTTTTGTCCAAATATCGTCATCGTCAAGCTCAACCTTTCAACACTGTTACGCATGTAAATGATAGTTATTGTTGTTTGGGAAAAAGTAAAAAATGGTCTTTGAAACATATTAATTTCTTGTTTTCATCGTATCATATGTTGCTCTATGCCCTAGCTGGTAACGTTTAGTGAAAATCTTCAAGGGTCACCGTTTAATCACAGACACAAAACATGGAGACAATCTTGGACATGCACACTTCACTTCACTTAAGGGCCTCACATGCATGTGATCCTGACAGGGAAACCAGATTGTGTAAAGAAAACCTGTGCAAGAATGGTTAAGAGATACAAACTCCCCAGGGAGGATTTTAATATAATTGGGCACATTGGCATGGGTAACCCCAAATTCCTCGACACCTACTAAAATGATCCGACGTTCTTGAGGGATTTCCAATCAGTTCCAGAGCTTTGGAGTAATTTGGATCATGAGATAAGTTTTTATTTTATTTTATTTTTTATTAAATAGAGCCAGCGCCAAGATCAAATCTATGAGTCAACCTCAAAAATGCTGAATTGGACATTCCCATTAATGCTTCTCATATATTTTCGTTAGGCCCTCCCTGCTTGGTCAGCAGCCATGTCTGTTCAACACCAGAAACTTGAGTTCGCAATGCAGCATTACTGTTATAAAACCCGAAGCTGAGACAAGCTTGGCATCATTGTTGGGTGAAAGTTATGAGACTCTGCCTAACTTCCCCAGAGCTGGAAAAAGACATAATAAACACATGGTGAAAAGACACAGACAGAGTCTAATTGAATCTCTTCCTCATGTAAACAATTAGCAAAAATGACTTTTTGTTAAGGGTCAAACAGATTCGCTTTCTGCTATAATTACAAGGTTTTCTTCTGTTATATAAGCTCCTATTTTCTATTATGTAATCTAAAGAAACAGCATTAGCACAGCTGCATAACTAATAATAATATTTCTGTGTGTCGCTTTGGTATGGAACCAGCTCACATGTTTAATGACCTATTCTGCCACAAACACCAAAAAAAAGAAAAAAAAGAGGGAGAACTTTCCAGAACAAAAACACAATGTTCAAGCCACAAAGCCTCTTACTGGTGAAGTGTGCAATCAGGGCTTCTCACCAACTGCTGTGCTTTTGGCTTTTCCTGGGAAATCTGGTCAGACGTTCAGGCATTATTGGAGAAAAAAAAAAAAAAATCCCAGCATCTGTGTGATCTTGCGAGAGAAAGAACATTGGATAAAGTCAACACTAGATGGGTTTGTTACAACTGAGCACAGCAAAAGAAAACTGTTTTCAGATGACTAATGTAGTGGACAAAAGGTGAAAGATAAGTTCTGGGACTGCCCGTATTCAAAAAGCAGCTGTAACAATATTGTTTTTTAAGATCCGCGTGAGGTGTGTTCAGTAAAATAAAGTATGAGGCGGCATCGCTAGCAATGATAGTGAAAGTTGCCTTTCCCTGACTTGTGGTTTCGGCGTGAACACCGGAGATCAAATTGTTCCCAAAAAGCTCTTTAGAGGATTGTGCTACTCTGTACAAAAATGGTCTGGTCTGGGTTTTCATCTGAGCTAATTGTTTCCAGATATGAAGTTTCTGCAACAGTGGCTAACAGGACCCCTCCCTGTCTGTCTGCACCTCTGGAACCAAAGTGCCATTTGCCATCTGTCTACGAGCTGCAAGGTCAGACTGAAGTCTACACCTTTTCCCCACGTATCTGTGGCGTGTTTCTGCCAGTCCAGTCACAATCAGATCTTCTCTGAGTGTCTGTTGTTGAGTCCAGATTTTTCTAGAAGTTGACAACCTCACTCTTTTTGAGATTTTCTATAAATCGTGAATTGCCGCACAAAACCCACCACACACAGAACAATCTGTCCACCCAGATGACTATTTACTACTATTATCTCATTTCGCTTTAGCTTCCCAAAACACCTTTGCAACTGAGTGGAAAATATTATCTTCCCATCATCCTCTTCTTCTTCTCCTTCACAACAACATGGATTATTCCACAGCCAGCGGAGTCAAAGGTGAATTCCTCACTAAAGTGAGGAGGAAGTGATGACGCAGGAGGAGGGGGTCGTCACGCACCTATATGGCGAAGAAGCAGCAGACAACACAAAGTTTCACATGTTTCTCCTACCTAAGTCCACACAGACAAGAAACACATAATCCAAGGGAACTGGAAAATCTCTGAATGGGTGTTATATTGAAAAGTGTGGCGAAAACAACAAACAAGTATGTTTCATTTAAAAAAAAAAAACAACTAGATTGACAATTTGTTAAATTGATTCAGATAAATTGTATTTTCCAAATTTCACTGATGTGGCCATTTTTTAAAATCTCGATGGAGATTTTATTTCAGTATTTTTTCATTTCATTGTTCTGTACAGTGTGAGATTTCTTTAGAAAAGTGTAGTTAGGAACTAGTTACTTTTCTGAAGCCAGCATCAGTACCTAACGTTAAGGTAATACTTCATAACTAAGCACTAGCTGAACAATAAATCCTCTAATCAGGGTAACACATTTTCTAGCAAATATCTAACTTAGTTTAGTTTTTTAATGCAGCAAAAAGATTTTTCACACTTGGGAGAACAGACAAGTTAATTATACCAGTCCATCACGGGGCAACATAGACACACACAGGACAAATAACAATGCACACACACTCATACCTAAGCACAACAATGTGTTTGAACTTCGGGAAACCTGCTTGTTTTTGTTTTTTTTCTCATCATGCTAAAGTTTATGAGGGTCAGCTGTAAACGATCTTGAGAGTTCCTAATCAAGTCAACTTTATTTGTACTTACGCAACAAAGTAGTTCAAGGTGCTTTACACCATAAAAATGCAAAGTAATAAATACAAAAATCCAATGGCCTTGAATTTTACAAGTACGTGTGTTCAGTTGTTTAATAAACTATGGTGCAAATGTGTTAAGTGTGATTTCAGTATGAATGATACAACCCTTCCCCCACCAGATCATATCCCGCTGCCTCAATCAGCAGCCAAATAGCAGCATTGTAACATCATAGTGAGAGGATTATGACTCATCCCAATGTGTAATGTTTATAAATCCTCTCCCCCCCTGAATGCAGGATCCTTATCCATGTGTCTAACAACCAAATGTGAGTTGTGCATCACCAGCTGTCAGCACACTGTTATTTCTCCAGCTGAACTTCACCATTGGTATGATGCAGCTCTGTCAGAGCAGAGGTGGAGGAGATGATGACGCATGAAGAGCTCATCACTTAGGTACCTGTCAACTCAGTTGCAGCAAACTGGGATTTTTAAAACCTGATGTAATGCATTCTGTTGTGAAAAATAAACTGCAGTATTTTTCTAGCAATGTTGCGTTGTGTTACAATCCAACTTCAAAGGTCGTTAAAGGGGCAGTATTGTGTATTTTCCAGACAGAAAGTGCCATTTTATTGCATAATCAAGCAACTGTTACCTTCAGTTGTTATACATACATCAAACATGACTTAAAAGAAGTGTAACGTCGCAATTTGATGGATTGAAATTGGCCTCTGTCTCTTTAAGAAGCTCCCCTTCTTTCAGCACAACATCACCGGCTTCTCGTTATGCAGTTTGCAAATGTTCTTAGCAGTGTTGGACTGAGAAGTAGCTTCCATACAAACAGTTCCACCAGGTGGTTGCTAATCACTGCTGCCGCTAGTCTGAAGGAGCTGAGTGGGGAAAGCACTGAGGAGGACTTATCTGTGAAGTATTATGTTGATTTTATATAAGATATTTACAAAGAGTGCCTGAAGATGAAGCATGGAGGCCCATTGGCTGGAGAGTTAGTTATCAAGCTGGTCTCCTGTGGGGTCTCACTTACAGCCCAAAGATTGAAGGGTGTGACGGTTACGTAACTATGTGGTGTCATTTGATGCTGTGTGAATGTGAGGTCTTGTCCTGGTGGGAAGAGTCTTTTACATGCCATGTCTGACAGGTAGGTGTTCTGCTGAGTGGGTCAGTCCTCAGACCGTCTCTGGATGGTCATTACACATTTTTCCTTTGTGTCCTTTGAGTTAATTATACCAGAAAAGTTTTCAAGTCGTTGTTATCACCCAATCTGATTTTACTTACCACATTTTCCAATTGTCTCTGTCTCCTCCACCCCATCCTTCCTCTTGTTTCTTTCTCACTAAGATCTCTGTTCTATGTCACATGTCTGAGATGTTCCTTCGCAGGGACAGCTTGTCTGCACCTTGCACGACTGACTTTCATGAGGTATGTGGGTTATTAAACTTTAATAACATAAAGCTACGTAATTGTTTAAAGTTTAATCAGTAATACTTTTCTAACAAATTTATGTCAGATCATGGTTTCTTAGTTAATGACAAGTTGTCATAACAAAGACATTTTGAATAATGTCAACTGTGTATTAAAAGTGTCATGATTTACCCAACGACTCTTTATGACAACAGTCATAAATATTCATGAAGACTTACTCATGTTCATGACAGGTGTCATGTCACGTTTATGACTGTGTCATGACAGTCTTATTCACAACCAGTCTATTAAAGTGTTACCGGTATTGGCAGACTCGAGGCTGCAGCTGTCGTTTAAGTGCTGCCGTTTGTGGGAAACTGTATTCTCTGTCACCTTTGCTTCTCACGGTAACTGTTCCCAGGTATGTTATTTTCCTGCTTCTCGGACATGTGGTTTAGCGTGCCTCGGAGGGCGGTGGGTCGCTCTCCTAGCTCGGAGTGTTTGTGCAGGTGCAGGATTTACCCGGCACACCGCCCTTCTGAGTGTTTTGGAGGTGCTTTTCAGAGCAGCTCACCCCGTAGCGTTAGGAGGTGCCGCCTATATGTGGCATTTAGTGGGACAACCCAGAACAGGCATTTCCTCGGCTTGGTGGAAACTGAGCAGTTACGGCAGACAGACAGTGAGAGACTCATGAAAGCAAGAAATGTTTTAATAGCAAGAGATTGATAGATGCTTGACCAAACATTGTGAGGTAACCAACAGGTATGTCCACTGCCTTGATAATTATGCTTTCCAAACTTTTCCACATGTCACATAAAAACTGCAACCCTGAATGTATTTTATAATACATTAATAATTTCAGTAATTTCATGTGGTAGAACAACACAAAGTAAAGGATAAATGTGATGTGGAAAGAACAGGACACAGCCTTCACATTTTATTTATTTATTTAGTTATTTATTTATTTTTTACAATAAACATATTTAAAATGTGGCATTCAGTGGTATCATTACAGTGACACCCCTAAGAAAATCAAACCAGTTCCTTCATGACTAGTAAATACTGTGTGTAATTAGTTATAAATAGTAGTGGTATTAATAGAAATAAATTTTATTCTGAATATGCCGACCCATTTCATCCAGCTGTTTTGTGCAGGCTTCAAAAGTTTATTATGGAGAATATTTGCAAACAAACAGCACAAATAGATCAAGGAGAAAGCTGTGATGTTTAGTAGATTAATAAATTATAAAACAATATCCCAAGGTTTAAACATCTTACAATCCACTGTACAACTGTAAGACCAGAAAAACGTGACCGTCCTCCGAAACTGTCAGACAGGGAAAGGAGAGCAGTAGTCAGAAAATCAGTCAAAAGGTCAGAGCAGCAGAGATCCATCACTCAGGTGGAAGTCTGTTAACTGAACAACATTTTTATGGATAAGTGGCAAGGAGAAAGCCATAAGAAGTTCATGTTGCACTTTAGTCCACACAGCATGAGCCAGAAGAAGTCAGGGATGACGAAGAGGAGCAGGAAGGTGCTCTGGTCAGAGGAGATGCAAATGCAAATTTTTTCCTCCATGCAAAACGCTTTATGTAGGAAAAAACTAAACACAGCACATATGAACACGCCATCCCCAAAATGAAACATGGTGGCTGGATCATGGTGGGGAAATGCAAAACATGAAGCTAGATGCAGGGCAATTCTAGAGTTACACTTTCTGTCAGGAAATTACTCCAAATGTATCTGATTCCGTTCTAATCTTACAGTCATCTTCAATAAATTATAATATGCATTCTGATTAAGCTTGTTTATGAGATTAAAAATATCTTTTAAATGCGACAACCTTCCAGCAGGTGCAAAGAATACGTTTTCACAAAACCCATAAATTTCTATTAAAAATTGTTTTTATTGATCTAATGTAATATTTTAATCTTAAAGGCCAAGTTTTTATGGTAACTCATTAGCTTACCTTTTTTCTTATTAAACAGGTGCTGCTACTATAAGTGGTTAATAATAGAAGTAGTCAAACCCAAGATTTCTTTTTTGGCTCTTAATAATAAAACACAAAATGCATTGCATTCAAGTAAAATTACAAACTATATCTTCATTTTTTTATATATATAGTTTTCCTACATCAGGGTAATAAGAAAACCTTATAGTTTTAATATGAGGTTGGTTACTGTTATCCTTATTTCCAGGGTTACAGCTCATATATTCCAGACAGTGAAGGTCACTGAAAGAAGAATTAACAAGTCTCCTGTTTCACTGTCAGAAACTGCCTTGAATGCTTGATTGAAACTGTTGTGAAAGATTTCCGGGATAATGAATTCCTCTGGTTTGGTCAGCCAACGTTAAAAATCAGGATGAGGGGAAAGGAGGACTTAATGAGGCAGACGGGAGGCTTGAGGGGCTTGTCCAGTCAGCATGAAGGGCATTAAAAAGAACACCGTATTTTGGATAATTGCAGATTATTGACCAAATTAGTGGATTTAGCTAGAATGAATGAGTGGCGAAACATTTTCAGCACATATACATGTTTTTATCCAACAGACATCCATCTGGGCTTCTCCCATCCTATCTATGCACGGCCCAAACTGTTGTTGGCTGGAATTACAATAAGTGTATTTTACAGTGTGTTCCAGTTTAAAGCTTGTGAACCTTGGCACTGTCTCATAATGACCACACGGTCAATGGGCCATACTGTTGCTGTATTGATACAAGCGCAGATGCACACCTAATGCACACCTCAAGGCACAGCAAGCATACACACATGATTGTACATCAGAGCAAACTAGGTTGAGAAATCTGAAAGAAAACAAACAGGATTCCTGTGCAGTACGGTGTGGCGTGAGGCTGCTGGACGGAAAAACAAAGAGAGGCCTGTTCGCGGCGCGCAGGAGCATTCCAGCTAACAGAACAGGCTCAGGGACGCTGTTGACCTAAGCTACTTTAGAATGTTTGTGCAATAGCTTTTGACCACTTCATTAAAAATACCGTTTGATGCCGAGGCGGCCGTGTGCTGGCGAGGGGCAGTTCAGACTGGTCTGAGCAGAGCAACATGCCGCCGCATGAAGGAAGAGCTGTTTTTGAAAAGCAGAGAGTCGACCTGTTTATCTGGAGCAATGAGCCACCGTCAGACCACCGGTGGTCACCGTCTATGTCACCACCACTAATTTCTTTTTAGATACTTCACTATCTGTCCTGTGGAGGAATGACTTAACTACAGTGGCCTTCTAGTTTTGGATGCGTCCGTTCTCCAAAGCTGCTGATTCAGATGTCTGAATTAAACTCCTCGTCATGTCATCAAGTCCTGCAGAGGCTTGGTAATGAACCATTCATTGGATTCAGGTGTGCTGAAGCGGGGAAACATCTAAAACATGCAGGGCACTGGCCCTCAAGGACTGACATTGGACACTGCTCTGTACAGTGACACAATAGACTGACTGTGCTTTCCCTAGTTACACAAACCCCAAGGTATTTATACACCTTGGGCTTTTTTTTTTTTTCTCATTTTGTAGCGTTACGATCACAAGCTTTAACCTTGGAGGTTTGCTGGCTACATTAGTGGACAAACAGCATCATGGAGTCCAAGAAAAACAGGAGACAAGACAAAGTTGCAGACAGGTTAAAATGGGCTGGGTCATATAACCCTGCTTTCAACATTTGTCGAAGTCCATCATATGATAATGGAAAGAGTATGGCAAAACCACAAACCTACCAAAACAAGACTGTCCACTTCAATTGACAGATTAGGCAAAGAGATAATAATAATAATAATAATAATAATAATAATAATAATAATAATAATAATAATAATAATAATAATAATAATAATAATAACAGCCAAGAGTTCAATAGGACCCAACTCTGAGAACATTTTTCCACAAACCATGTAGCTGACACAGCAAACCTGTGGAAGAAGGTACTCTGGTCAAATGATCCCAAAGTAATTGTTTTTCCTGCATTCAAAGCACTATGCGACGAAGAAGACCAGCAATTTACACCACCCTATACAGACCATCCTCACTTACAAACATGGAGGTGACAGCATCATGTTTTTGTCTTGCAGGGATGAATAAGCTAGTCAGACTTGATGGGAACCATTATGGAACAAAATTAATAACTAAAAAGTTGTTGGTGGAGCTGCAAAAGATTGAACAACTTTCAAAGCCCAGATCTAAATCCAATTAAGAATTTGTGGCAAGATTTAAAAATTGATTTTCACAAAAACATCGTCCTGATAAAGATAAAAACGGGATTTTTTTTTAAGATTTGAAAGGAAAATAACTTAAACCATGTATAATTTCCTTTCCAGTTCACAGTCATATGCTTTTTTGTGTAAAGGTGAAAAATATAAAAATGTTTCTGATTGCAACAAGACAAAATGTTCCTTCAGTCGCTCCATTTTATTACAAATGTGCACAAAACTAATGTACAAAAACACAATTTGCAATTGCGGTGTTTCCATTGAATAAGAAATACAGTTAAAACTTTGGGTAACACTTTATTTGACGGGTTGTGAATAAGACTGACATGACACCTGTCATAAACATGAGTAAGTCTTCATGAATGTTTATGACTGTTGTCATAAAGTGTCATTCGGTAAATCATGACACTTTTAATACAAAGTTGACATTATTCAAAATGTCTT
>CAEGAE010023600.1:0-10605 GCA_903067095.1 Girardinus metallicus | reverse complement strand
TTAATGAGTCACCTTAAAGTTCTTTGATGGTTGTAAAATAGCTATGATGTCGATTCTGGGGAGTAAAAGGTGGAAATGTTTGACAGGTTGCTTTTAGCCCAAAACTATAAACAACATCCTTGGGACTCACCAGAGTCACTAAAACTAACCTGATTCAGTAACAAGTGCACGTTGTAATAAAGAGAAGGAGCGACCGCTAACAGGTGTGCCTTGTGAAACTAGTTGGCTTGTAGGCGGCTCAGTCTGGCTAATAAGAAGGGTGGGACACCTGAATGGGGTCGTTAGAAACCAGGCGCGTCTTTCTCGCCTGTTGCGCAACAACAGGGTCCAGCTCTGCTTCACCTCTCATAGTCTCAGATTTCATGATGGGTTCTATAATGGTAAATTGGCCAGATCCAGATAGAACAAAGAATCCCCAATCATGATACTCCCACTGCCGTACCTCAAAGTTACCATCACTCTAAACTGGTCTTTGTTGACATTGTTTTTCCCATGAAAGTTAAGCTTGTACTTGATGAATTTATTGACTTTTTCTGCTACATAAAGACTCAAATACTGCTTTTTAACCAAATGTAATTGTTCCAACTAGGGCTGAAATGATTCACCGGATTAATCGTGATGAATTAATTATTGAAATAATCTTTAACTGACTTAGTAATCAATTAATTGTTAACTGGAGTATACAGATTCAAAAGAGGCAATTTGCTCCATACAGTAATTAAGCCAAAATTGTGAAAAATCTAAACATTTTCCATTTAAGATAAAAACAACTTTGTTTTCAATTATGTTCTACCCAAAATTGCTCACGTCATATTTTTGCTTCATTTTGTTCAAATTCCTTAAAAATAAAAAGTCACATATTAAGCAACATTTACTGTCCAATTACTAATGAATTAATCCAAAAAAAATAATCAACAGATTAGCCATCACTGCTTTGAAGTTAAGTCAAGAAGAAATTGCTGATATTGTTTACCTGGAGATGCATCCGTTGCAACAAAGTGTTCACAAAAGGAAAACTGTTATTGCATTTTATCTACACATAAAATGTTTAGTTTATTTTTTTTTAAAAAAGCAATTGAATGATTTTTTTAATTAGCATATTTTAATGTTTTCTCTGAATGTGCCAAATTTTTTAAACCGATTAATTGTCAGAATAATATCTTAGAACCAACTCTAAAGCACGGAGGTGGCTGCATTATTTTTTAAAGCTGGGTTTGAAATAGAAAAGCCAGGACATAAACACTGAAGAAATCGGTCAAATTTCCAGCCAAACTTTTACCCAAAGGCTTAAAATAGGACATTTATCAACATGACTGAAAGTTTTTAACAGATTATTGTTGGCATAAATCCTTTATTTTCCGCCAGCTGAGACGTTTAAAGCTGTACTTCTAAAACCTGCTTCTTATCTTGCCGCGGGCGACTGAGCGACACTCAACAGGCCGTCTCCACCAGCTCAGAACAAGCAGCAACATGAGCCTGTGCCTCTGATGTTTCCCTGCAGAATAAAGCCGCCTGACGCTAACCGGAAAGTTCACAACAGGAGGAATTTAATTCAGTTGAGGTATAGCTTGGTTGTTAGAGGAAAAAAATTTAATTTTTTCATTTCTTCTCAGGATCTTTGTTTTTCTCTTACCTAAAAGCCCAAATTTCTCCCTTTTCCTCCCAGCTTCTTTACCCCTCATGTTCCCTCTCTCCATTCGGTTTCTCCAGCATTGTGGATCAGGCACAGAGCGCCACTTGTTTACAGCCCGAGGCTACTTACATAAACTCAACGGGCTCGGATGCCTGGGAAACACCACGGATTCGCTCGCTGCTTCTGTCTCCGCTTTAACAAACACCCAGATCTGCATTCCAGACTGAATTAAGAAGCAGAGCACATCTTAGACATTTTCAAGGCTGATTTAAAACCCATGTACAATGGAGCCATCCTGGCTGCATCAGTTGTACAGGAGAAGATGTTGCAGATGGTAGATAAACACCGGACTGTTTCAGTCAGGAATTAAGTCTGAACACTTAAACTAGAGGTTTTATGTTAGAAGATAAACCAGAGAATGACATCTGACAGCAAACATCCCAACAAACTTATTTACGTAGTCTCCACAAAATCTGCTTTTTATCACATTGTCTCCAAAAAATAAGATCTGGAGTCTGTCGTTTTCCAGATAAAAGTTTCTTTAGGGATCAAACTCGCTTTATCGAGACAAACAGATAATAGTTTCCAATCTTATCTAGAGATAGCAGTTTAATTATCTTTAAAGCTAAAGGTTTGTAATGAAAATGTTTTATTATCTTGAAACATTAAGCTTTAAAGATGGTTTTGTCAGGATAAAAGTGATATTGAACTTGTATTTCAACGAGCTCATAAGCTTGTTTAGCCAAAGATAACCAATTAATTATCTCAAAAAGTGAAGTTTTAAGATGTTTTTGTCTTTATAGACAGTCTTGAGCTTATTTTGTATAAATTATAGTCTGGATTAGGGCTGCACAATATTGCTTGAAAGTAAAATCTTTGATTTTTCTCATACTAGATCCAATTTCCGATTTTAATACTTTTTATTCCTGTTTTCATTTCTGAAAAATACGTCATAAATGACAGAAATTATTTTCAAAACTGGCTTTTATTTCAACCATCCCTTTTGAGTTGTATGATGGAGAATTAGGACCACAATATGAGAATTTTTGTTTAATTACAATATAGTAATCATGATATTAGCAGAATATAGTTTTACCAGCTTTAAAATTAGGAGAAAAAAGTTGTTTTAACTTCTTTTATTGTTCCTACAGGAGTTTTCATAAAATTAAGACTTCGTTCTCCTAATATTATGACTTTTTCGCTGGTAATATTGTGACTTTATTCTCATATGATTTAAACTTTATTGTAATTTCACTTTAATCTCTTATTACTACAACTTTACTCTCCTAACGTTATGACTTTATTTTTGTTAAAATGAGAAAATCTTAGCCTGACCCTTCATGTCCAAATAAATAGAAGCTGTAAGACGAACTTGTGAAACAAGATGGCGACCGTGGGCATACTGATATTACTGTAAACATTGGTGGAAAAGAAATATCCAGATTTTCCAAAACTTCAATCTTTAAAAACCGAAAGTTCAATTAATTGATAAAAACAGAATATTGCTAAATAGTGTTTTTAAAAAAAACGGGAGGGTTTTGTACTGGGGTGGAGAAGAAGAAAAACAGCTTAATATACCATAAAAAAATAATTTAATGCAAAATTTAACTTTCCTTAGCTCTTTTTTCAGCATGAGAACAAACCAGCCAACCATACTGTTCAGGACGGGGGAAAAAAAACAGCGTGTTGAGGTTAAAACGAGGTTAAACGTAGTGCAAGGGCAGCCAGAACGAGGCGGCGGAGGAGGCTGGTGGTTGCTGGAGGTACATTTTCCCTGATTTAGAGAGCCGTGTGGCGATTTCTGCGATTCTCAAACATTTCCTGCTCCGGCCACTGAAAATAACCCACAGGAAAACAGGCCCACTCAGAGCAAATCAACGCTCTATTCAAACTCAAAGCCACTGACTCAGACTCAGAGGCCGACATATTTGTCTTCTAGTAAATACAAACCGCTTCGGTCACAGCCAGTGAACCTGTCTCCGTTCTCCCACTGAAGGAACTGGAATTACTCCAGTATTGCTCTTCAGATTATGGGTGCAAACAATTGATCGACTCACGGTCAATTGTTAGTTTATTAAATAAAAAATTTAGTTCCAACTGATTAACTTAAAACGTCCGTTAGACCTTCGTTTAGTGTTGTAGTTCGGCCGCCATCCAGCAGAGGGCGCCGCTTGTAATCCTTAAGCAGAGGTGTAAACAGAGCCGTTGACGGAGAGTCAAAAATGGCGGCCATACCAGAAAGAGAAACGGTACAGAGTACGGAGTGGCATACAATATGCACTTTATGTGGTTCTGTTTTTTAAAAAAAATACACTCGACAAGCTCCTTAAGTTGTTTTTAAATATAAATACTCGACAAGCTCCTTAACTTATCACATTAACAGCGTTCATTCAGCCGGCGTCAATTTCTAATTCAAAACTTACTGATATGCTACAAAGGCGACGATAACACGTCAGAAAGGCCGAGTTGTGTTTCACGTATTTTATTATGTTCATCTTTTATTTTTCTATTCAACAACTTAATATGTTCCTGTTTTGTTAAGTTTTGTTAATATATCTAAATTTATTTATGTGATAAAACCTAAATTTTCTGTTTATTCGGTCAGTATTTAATACAGCTGACACAAAATAATGATGTCTTTTTTTTAATTGAGCATATCTTAAAAAAATTTTGCCCTTTATGGTAAACAAAAAGTTAAATAAACAACATAGTCTTAATATGTAAAGTGAAAGTTTTCTTTTAATGTTCAGAAATTGACTGGATAAAACCTTTTCCACTCTGATAATTTTGTAAAATAACAAATATCAAGCAACATAAAAGCAGGTGCTGCAGTCTGAACCCACCTCTCGTATTCATGCTCGCTGCATCTGTGGAAGGGGTCCTGCACCTCATAGATGTTGGCATCGCCTCCGTCGGGGTCGTGCGGCCAGCCCAGCCTCGCGCCGTGGAACGGCAGGTTCATATACTCAGGGATCTCTTCGTACAGCGGCACGTTCTCGTACTCCACATCCTCCCTGTGGATGTCGGGGTCCTCGATGCAGCTGCTGGGCCGCCCCAGGCTTTTGTCCGTGCTGGTGCAGTCCAGGGACTGCCCCCCTTTGGCCAGCAGCTTTGGCAGCATCTTCACATTCAGCCGCAGCTCCAGCAGCTTGCGGAAAGAGAGGCTCCTCTTTTGGGACGAGCCGGCCCGGGTTGCCAGGTCGGCTGCCGAGAAGGACTGCGCCCTCTGCTTGCCCCCCAGCGCTGGTGCTCGGCTTTTGGGCGGCACGCTGCTCCTGGTGGGAATCTGACGGCTGAAGAAGGTGACGTAGGGTCGCGAGAAGCGCCAGGCAGTTTTCTCCTGAGGAGGCGGCGGCAGATCCCTCATGGGGGTGCTGGCATGCGGGGGTGCAGGAGGGCAGACGGAGGGTGGCGGTGGAGCTGGCAGGCTGTGTCTCTGAGGTTTCCTCGGTGGTGCCCGCGGCGACTGCTGATCCTCGGCGGACAGGGCTTTCCGGTGACAGCCCAGTTTGATCTGTTTGGGGAGGCTGTGGGAGATCGGGTACCGCTCGAAGTCGCCGTACCCGTCTTCCTCCTCCTCATTCTCCTGCTGAGCCTCCTTACCGTGACCCTCGGAGTCGGGGTGGGACAGCAGGTCTAAGGAGTGGGAGGTGTTTTTGTTGAGCAAACAGCGGACAGCTCTGTGCAGACTCGGAGAGAGGGAGGTTTGTCTTGGAGGTGGAACGGGAACGTCCGTCTCTAAATCTACCAAACACGAGTCTCTCTGGGTCTCAGAGTCGTCTGCTTGCTGCAGCTCAGGCTCATTCTTCTGCCCCTCCACCGGCACCGCCTGATCCTGACCCTCCACGCCGTCCTGCCTCACCAGAGCCGGCTTTTTGAACTTCCGTGGGTGAGGCACTGGGAGAGGCTTACTGGGAGCGGCGGGGACTGGTAGATCGGGCTGGGACCCGATGGGAAACGTCTGTTCTTCTGCTTGAGAAGACTCTGGTGGATGGATGCTTGTCAGGATGTTGCCTGCAACATCACAGGCTGCTGTCTGCTCTGCCGTTTGGGCCTCAGTCGGCACGTCTGAATCCTCCTCAGTCCTCTCTCTGTTCACTAAGCCCCTATCAAGATGTCTCTGTCTCTGAGGCTTATCCCTTGGCTTTTTGCTAATTCTGTCACTCTTATAGTCGGCTGGAGCCTTCTCATGGGTCTCCTCTTCCTCTTCTGTGCTTTTGTCGGTGGTGACCCCGTTCTGCAGCGGCTCTTTGTCGAAATCTGCTGCAGATTCATTTGCGTCTCCGTTTTCCTGAGGGTGACACTCCCCAGCGGAGCAGGAGCAGGTGGAGATGATGTAATCCGACTCACGACTCTCTGTCTCAGATAAAATCCCATTCTTAGAGTTGAGGTGGAAGAGGTTCTCATCCAGAGCCGAACCGACGGGTTCGGTTGGTTTGAGCGACGGGGGGGAAACAGGCGGCGATGAGGAGCCCGAGGATCTGGGTAGGCATGGTTTAGGAGCAACAGCTGGCTTTGGCCTCTTAGGGGCAGAAGGGGAGGGCTGGGAGAGAGGACATGGCTTCGGGGCGATGGGAGGTTTGGTTGAAACGGGGAGTTTTGGTTTGGGAGCTAATGGAGGCTTCTTTACACCTGCATATAAAATAAAAACAAAACTTTGTACAGCTCATCAAAACATCCCCCCCTTCCTGCTGAAATGTAAGAAAAGACAGCTGCAAGCAGGAGTTTAGGTTGAGGTCACAGGGCAAATCTTGGGGTCAGAGGGTAAAAACTGAGAGACAATTAAATTTTTAGAAGATGCCATTCCTTAAATAAATTATGTAAATACATATTTGAATCTTTTTCTTGAGTTTTTTGCCAATAACAGCATAGTTTATATTGTAGGGCTGAAACGATTAACTGTGATTAATCGATTATGGATCTCAACTAATTTAGCATTTGATTAATCGTTAACTGGACAAACTTTAAAAAGCCATTTGCTGAAATAAACAACAAACTCAGAGGAGAAATTAAGCAAAAACTGTATAAAATATATAAAAAAAATTTTAAAAGCCTTTGTTTCTCATAATGTTGTCATAGTTTTAGCTTCATCTGGTTCAAATTATTTAAATAAATCTCCTTTAAGAACCTTTTGCTATTCAATTATTAATTGGTTAATCCAAAAAATAAATAAACAGATCAGCCCTCCAGTGTATTGATAATAATTGAGTAAGACTGAGCTGAACTTTTTATATGTTGCTGTTGGTATTTCTTTAGCTGCAGATGAATTACTTGCTACAAATGATCAAATATTCACTAAAGGAATGCTGTTATTGCATTTTAGGCAAACATTTATTTATTTATTTTTTATTAAAGAAAAGAACTGAGTTGTTTTATTTACATCTTTTAATGTATTTGTAATATTGCATAAGAAAGCCTTAAGTGGTAAATGAAAAATCTGCAGAATGTGAAATTTTTTTAATCTTATTAATTGATTAATCGTCAGAAGAATCAATTTCCAACATAATTGTTAGTTGCTTTAGTTAAAGCTTTTTTATTATTATTTTTTTACTGTAAATAAAGCTGCATTTAAAAAAAAAGTATTCTAAAATTTAAATTTACTTTTCTGGGATTTTAAGTTATAGACCAACAATAAGTGAATAACTATGAAGTTAAATTAAAGAAAAAACATGATTTTAAAATGTCTTACAAATAAAAATCTTAAAATATGATGCATTTGTATTCTGACTAAATATGGAAAAATGTGACAAACTTGAAGCGGTTTAAATATTTCTGCAAGGCCTGAAAAATCAGATAAAGACTGGTAAGGTTTTATTTACTGCTGATTTATATCCGTGCACACCTAAAACATGAACAGTTTTGCTGCCACATGTGGATGTCATGGCTCAGTAGAACTTAACTATCATTATGTAATTTTCCACATTCTGTAAATTAAATGTGTAAATGGGGAGACGAGCTGGATCCCCAGCGGGAAATAACCTGGTTTAAATAAAGGACAAAACATCCCCCTGGTCAGACAAATGAAAAGCTGTGAAATCAGCTAGTGGGGATATATTTTCCGCTTTCCGGGCTGAAACTCCTTGCTAGTCGACACCATGAGGAGTGGAGTCATCGAGCGGATGTTTCCGAAAAGGCCAACAACTTAAAAAAAAAAAAAAACCCTCTGCAAAGCATGCAAGCTGCAAGCCTCGCCAAACTCCATTCACAGTTATATATAAAAATAATGTTCCCCTAAATATAAACACACCCGCTCCATTATTTGTGCATTTATTTACATGTTCTATTATTATAAGGCTCACTTCATAAGTCGGCTGTAAAATCGAGTTTAAAAATATTTGTTTTTATTATATTACCAAATCAACTAAATCCCAGGGTGGCGGTTTTGAGCCTTGATGTTAGTTTGTATTTTAGAAATGAACCGAATGTGTCAGCACATGTTAACATAATATCTGGTTCATAAAACAGGGAAAAGCGAGAATAAAGCAGGAAAAGTTTAAATTTACTTAATTTTTTTTAAGAATCTGGTTTTATTTTGGTGAGATGAGATTGCCCTATTTTGTGCTATTGAATTTAACAACATCCACCAATCTAAAATGAGGATACTAGCAGTTTATACCGCTAGAATAGCACATGATCGGTCTGACTTGTTGCATCAACAGCAGGACAGATGTTTGGGACAAAGGATTTGCCCCCTCCAGCTACCACAAACACAAAGGATTATAACTGTTATTTAAAAAGCACCCACATTTAAGCTCAAAACCGGTGCTTTTCTATCTTTTTGAAAGCTGTTATTATGAAAAACTGTAATTAACTCTGGGTAAGATTTAAAAAAAAAAAATTGAGTCAGTAGATTCTAGCGACGGTTACAGTTTTACAAATGTAATTTTCTGTTCATTCATAGCGCAAAAACTTGAGTAACTGAGACAAACATTCGTATTTCGTTTTAACTGAACATAACCACAGAGCTGATCTGCAGCTAGGAAGAGTTAGCTTCGACACAAACCTGTGCTCATGACTCCCGACTTCTTCTCGCTCCTTTCTCCATGAGTAAAAATTTTACTTTCAATGGAACTCCGAGAAAATCGGGATTTTATCTTCCTCCCTCGGCATTGTCAGAGAAAAAATCGACCCAGGGAGAAAACAAGAGGGTCCATCGCTGTTGTTCCTTATCTCTCCAGCGGATACGCGGATAAAGTTGGTGAGCCAGTTAGTTTTCCCATTTTTTTTTTTATCGAAGTTTTCAGCCACGGTGCTTTTCCCAACAGTTTGATTCAGAGTTGAGCTCAACATGTAGTCGTTTTCTGGTTAGTTTCAAAATAAAAGGACATAAGAAAACATAGCTTTAAATTTTTGGATCAGATGGTAAAGAACTGATTATTATAGATATTATGTACATTATTAATAGTTTGCTTGTTTTTGGTAAATAAAAATTGTGCGACATACGATGTTTTACCAGACCAGTCATGTGTTTTAAATAAGGGTTTGTTTATTTTTAAAAGTATTTCCGGTTAGTTCAAGCTAAATTTTGCTAGCTTGTCCTCTGTTTCCTTCCGTTGCTTTGTCGAAAATGTACCGCTTCGTTTTAAGACCACTTGGGGCGCTGTACGGGATTTTGAACAGCTCACCACTATGCAGCAACACGTCAACGTAGCTGCCATATTGGAAGGGGAGACAACGGCCAGGAAATTATTAAAATAATTTATACTTTAACTAGGTTAAAAGAGGCTTTGAATTTGCTTATTTAGGATTGTTTGTTTTTATTCTTTTATAAATTTTAAAATGTATTCTTTTGTTCATTTTTACTATTTATTTATTGGTGAGTTGAGTCTTTAGTCATGTTGTGCAACTTTGATTCAGGTTGTTAAGCAAAATCCTCAAACTAAATGTCTAAGACTTGTTCTTGTAGAAAAAGTATTTAAATTCTTGAAAGGTCTTGATTTACAGGTTTATATTTAAATGTATAAGTTCACTAACTTATAAACATAAGTATTTTAAAGTCTATTCTGTGAGCCAGTGTACGGACTTTAGAATTGGGGGGGATGTGCTGTTTTTCTCCTAGTCTTTGAGAAAACGTAAGCAGAAGGGACTTTATAGGCAGAAATGTGAAAATACAGTTATAGTAATAAATTTGACTAAAGATAACCACATGGATGAGTATCTTGCTGGGATATTAATCCATTGATCCTGGAAATGTTTTCAAGTGATAGAAGGCTGGCTTTGTTATGTGTTTCTGAAAGTTCAAGTCTTAGTCCATCTTAGTACGCCCAGATTTTGGGTCTTTCCAGCTGTAATAACTGAAGCTGTGTACTGACTCTTGGTGGTTCGTCTATGGATCCAAATATAGCAACTTCTTTATTTATTTATTTTTACTTTTTACACAATTTATTCTTATCGTGCATGTTTTATGCTTATGTTTTATTTTCATTCTTTCGTTGTCATTGAAATATTCAATATAAAACTTATGTAACTAATGCTTAGAGTAGATAATGTAGGTATTTCAATTGGCAACACATAGTGTTTACTGCATGTTTTTATCTTACAAATGCCACAATAGGCTGGGCACATGGTAAATAACAACACCACTAAGAAAAACTGAAACTGTTTCAACAGCTGCAGCAGTGTAGTTTCATTTTGACTAGATTGTTACACTGTTCTGTAACAGATTAGATAATAAATCCTCTGTTTACAAGAAAATTTAAGAAAACATTAACACAACAAAGCTTACCCTCTTTAACATAAACTCTGTTTTTCCTCTGCATCTCATGCATTTCTGGTTAAAGTATTCTCGTTACTTATTCAGTGACGTTACGCACGCTGAGTATCCAGACATTTTACTCAAGAATAGTAGCGATGCTTCATAATAATATTGCTTAAGTAAAGGGACAAACTTTAGCAACTATTTAAATTATATTATATTATATTATATTATATTATATTATATTATATTATATTATATTATATTATATTATATT
>CAEGAE010023595.1:0-13731 GCA_903067095.1 Girardinus metallicus | reverse complement strand
AAGTCCCTCCACTGGCTCCCTGTAGCTCAGAGGATAGACTTTAAAATACTGTTGTTAGTTTATAAATCACTGAACGGCTGAGCAACAAACTACATTAAAGATCTGCGGTTGTTGTGTCAAACTTCCAGACCTCTGAGGGAGCAGCATTTAGCATTTAGCATTTAGCATTTGGTTTCTGTCCTCCACTAGCTTAAGAAAACAGCAAAACTGCTGAAACACAGAGTTCTTTTAAATCAAGGTTAAAACTCACCTGTTTGTAGATTGACATATTTGATTTATTTTTGCTTGATGATTTGGATTATAGCATTTGACAAAATGTAATGTTTATTGCTGGTTTTATAATTGGAGACTGTATTATATTTCAATGGTGTGAAGCACTTTGAACTGCCTTGTAGTTGAAATGTGCTTCAGTAATAAACTTGACTTTTTTTTGTTTTTAATTACGAGAAAAAAGTCGGAATATTATGAGGATGAAATCATTAAAAAAATTATAACAATTAAAATAAGGAATGTTGAACACATTGCAAAGATATATCATGGTGTATGTTTTATGGATACCTAGTACCTACTAGATATATTTAATCTTTTAACACAGCATCAAATTATTATCATTAGCAGGACTTTGAAGCTATAGTGCAAACAGGTGTGTCTATTACAAAGAACTACA
This sequence comes from Girardinus metallicus, assembly GCA_903067095.1. Taxonomy (NCBI): domain Eukaryota; kingdom Metazoa; phylum Chordata; class Actinopteri; order Cyprinodontiformes; family Poeciliidae; genus Girardinus; species Girardinus metallicus. The sequence continues at coordinate 13,064 of CAEGAE010023595.1, read as the reverse complement.
TAAACTGAGCTGCTCATATCAGATCCTGATAACTAAAGTCTTCTTTTCACTAAAACATCTTTTTTCTTGTCATTCTAAGATGTTCCTTCTGGTGAAATTGGGCCTTTTTCTGCTTTTACTCTCATAAATGAAAGTTCTCCTAACCTGGCAATAATACTCCAAATCGAAGGCATGATTGAAATAAAGTTTTTGAAAATATTTTCTGCCGCTCATTATTTCTTTTTCAGAAAAGAAAGTGAGCAAAAAAACAATTAAAGTAAGAAATTAGAGCCGGAGAGGAAGTAAAGAGCAAAAGTCAAAGTGGGGAGGAAAGAAGACAACAGAGGAGACAGATTTATGACAGAAAGAGAAGGAAAGTTGTGAACGAGAGAGGAGAGACAGGTGATATAATCTAAGCGGAGAGGTGGCATACAGAGAGGTGGCAACAGCTGGCCACTCGGCTGCTGGCAGGGCCTTCTCTGCGCTCACACAGACCGTTTCCCTGCCAGTGCAGCCTCGAATAACCGGGGCTAAAGACAGGCTGCCAATAACGTCTAAAGAAAGCCTCGCACAGCAGAGCAATGCAGGGCAGCGCCGGCGTTTAAAGAGGAAAGCAGGTGGATGTGCTGGGCAGAGGCCTCTGGGACGCCCTGCCAGGGACAAAGTCACCTTAACGTTGGGTAACAGCAGGACAACAGGCGGTCCTCCTGATGACTCACCGCGCTCTCACTCTGTCTTTTCCTTAACGGATTTACTGTACTACAATATTTTACGCTTCATCACATCTGGGATTTTTCAGCCGTGACAGCATAAGTTATTTCCTCCACTAGAAATATGAACATGAGGCCGTCGTAGAGACGTCACTGTCTGTCTGTACAGCGACAAACGTTTGTAAAAGTTGTGCCTGATGTGCAGGGATCCGACACGGTCTGGAAAGGTTTGCAATTTGACTTCAGTGTTTTCCAGGCATGGAGAAGTACAAAACAGAAAATGAGTTCTACTTCTAGACTTTCCAGACTCTAAGCTTTTCAAAGTAGGAGGCCAAGACCACCGAGGTGCTGGAGGGGCCTCAGACAGTTAGAGGGAAGACGAGAACAAAAGAAGCAAAATAATAATAATTATAAAATAAAATCAATCTAAGATAGTTTAATCATACATTTTTACATAGAATCGTCCATCTTGAAGACTAATCTGTTTTTCAATCCTTATTAAAATGTTGATATTTGTTGCTTGTTTCATAATTAGTTGTATGATGTTTTTATGATGTAAATCAAAACTGTTTTACAAAGTCAAGGAAGTTTTACTGTTTCCCTTAACCTTTTCTCACACAATAACTTCAAAATGTGCATAAAAACACATTCATGACAAAGTTGCTGATTGTCAAGTTACTTTTTTAGTAATTCTGTAGTTTGGCTCTGACTGGTGAAATAAACCAAAAGAATGTGATAAATCACAGTTATTGACAGATCATGATTAGAAAAAAGGCAACAATTATATTTATACATGGGGCCAAGTTGACTTAATTTGCTCAGTCTATTAGTAAATGAAGTCATTCAAAAACTTTATTTAAAACTTATATTTTTTTATTTTAAAAAGTGTTTGATCAGCTTATACTTTGAACAGAAAGTAAATACCTTTCAAGGTTTGATCTGAATCTACAGCTAAAACATGGAATTATATTAGTCAGCTTTTTTTTTAGTTGTGTAAATAAAAGAAAAATAAATAAAAAACATTTTTCTAAAATCTTGCTGTTACAGAATTTATGGAATTCCTGACCCACCATTAAACCCACAATACATCCTCAAGAGGTTGTTTCTGAGTTCATCTGCACTGCGATGAACGTAATTAATGTGGCTAATTTAGGGAAATGATCAGGAAGGCCTAACCTTTGTCGTTTGCTTTATGAAAAAAGTCCATTTTATCTCCTGAAGAATGCTGCTGAAAGGGGCAGAAGAAAAGTCTGAGCTCAGCATGGCTAGTTTTCAGCTCCACTAGCTTCTACCTTCACTGTCAAATGCTTTTAAGACTACATAAGAAACTAATAAAGGCCATAAGCCTTGTGCAAGCATTTTGTAATGTCTGTTCACACTTATACTAATGTGACTTAAAACTCAAAATTGCTGATGCAGACAATCCCACCTCTTTCTGTGCTTTTCATTAGGACAATAAAAACACACTGCTACTGGTACATTTTCTGAAATTGTCCTTGAAAATAAATCGAAAGAGAAAAAAAGCATAAGCACATTCTGTAAACCTGGAAACTGTGTGTTTCACAGAAGTGAAAAAAGATCCAGCTGAATCTGAACGGCGGCTTTGAGGAAAGAAAATTTAAGTTTCCTTCTGACTTTAGTTACGTTCACCGTTTATTGTTGCACTTTGCAGTTAAGCAGTACTGTGTGTTGGTCTGTCGCATGAAATACACCGAGGTTTGTGGCTGTAATATGAAAAATAAAGAGTACAGCTCGGCTTCAGGAGAAAGTATTTTAATGTCTTTCGAAAGTGCAGTCTAAAAACACTATCTAAGTCTGATTTATTATTATTACCATTATTGAAAGCCTGATCCAAGGAATGTCTGATTTACACTCTTGGATAAAGTTGATTGAAGATTGCTTTTGTTCTATTTTCTTTTTCGACACAACAAATTCTGCAGAGTTAAACCAAAAGTATGCTGAGTCTATTTGGTCCTTTTCAGAATTGGCATTAATTTAACTCTTACAGAGTTATTTCAGCAACAGTCTGAGTAGTTCTAACTATTCCAAGTGTTAATATTGCTCAATTTCTTGTTAAAACAACTCTTAACGAGTTAAATTAACACCAATTCTCATAAGGATAAAATACACTCGGCCTAGTGTTGGTTTAACTCTGCAGAATTTGCTGTGTACATTTGTGAGCACTACCCAGTGTTTTCCATATGAATGGAAGTGCTGGCCAAACCCATGTTCAGTTTGCGATGGCTTTCTTCTTCAAGATCACTTCCTTAAACTGTCCTGCAAATAAAAGAGAGAACAGCTCAGCTTTTGTATCTGTTAGTATCCGCCTTGTCCTTGTTTCACTATCCCTGTCTTCTGCCCTTTTCTTCTCCTTCAGACACCTTTTAATTATTTCCCTTCCACATTTCCCTATAGCTGACTTATCAGATTAAATGGGAATGTCTGTATGTGTGCGTGTCCACATGTGTGCGATTGTGCACGCCACAGACTTGTGTGCGTGTGCTTCGGTGAGAATGTCGGTGTGTGTGCTCGTGTGTGAGGGACGTCCTGCTAAAGAGGGATGAAAATGTCATTTTATCAACATCTTCCGTCAGACAGGCTGACTGAATGCTGATGCACGCCGTCGGCTCCGTACTGCCGGGGATGTCGACACAGAGGTCTGTGAAGTTTGATCTCCGCAGACGAGGGAAGCTTTTGCGTCCATTTAATGGAAACAGAATGGATAAACTCTGACCTTCTGATTCTACAAAGAAAGGAAAATAAATTTAGCAGCTCTGCAACAAAGAAAAATGTGAATTAAAAGAAAATATCCAGTTAGAAAATAAACAAATGGAATGCGAGTGTCCGGAGAGAAACATTTGGAAACTGACTAAAAATATAAGTCTATAATTTCTAATAAATACTTTACAAACAATGACAGGAAGCTGGTGATATTTTTTTCTGATTTTTTTTAAACATATGGAACCTTGCCACCGCTGCAGTTTCATTTAACTTCACATTGTCTGCCAAAGGGCTGCGGTTATGCCACCCCGAAACAGCAGGTGTCAGCATGCGCCTTTAACACTGGTTTCTAGCCGCAGGCCTACAAAACACCTGAAAAAAATCGTCTTTGTGAATCCGCAAACACAAAGTTCACGCAAAATCAACAAATTGCGTCATTTTTTTTCTTTTCTTTTTGTAGTCATGCATAATTGTGAGCCAATTGCAATTTCTTGACTTGAAAAAATTGTCAGAAACAACACGTTCATGTGACTGCTATCTTCCAGCAAACTCAGAATGTCTGAGTGCGTGCTCGAGTGTGAGGGACGTCCTGCTAAAGAGCGATGAAAGTGTCATTTTATCAACATAAAATGACATGGTGGTATTTCTTACTTGTTCTATTACTGCCTCAGGCTCATTTGATGTGATGGTTCGTGATTGATGAGAGAGAAAAAAACTACATTCTAAAGTTTTAAAATGTTTGTGTGCAATCTATCTGCTTGTTTTTTTCTTCTTTATTTTTAGACTTTGAAAGGGGTTTAATGAGGAAAAAAATATTGCAAAATTCCTTGTAAATATTTCTAAAGTAGCACCAAAACAATCAGTGTTTTTGATTGCCAAAATTACAAATCACAAAATTATGGCTTTGACTAGATTCACACAGCAGGCAAAAGCGACCCAAATCAGATTTTTTATTTTTATTTTTTAGCAATGGGACCCATATTCAACTTTTCCACTGCAGTTTGAGCGACATACAATCTTTTCACCCCAAAGAATTCCGATCTGTGTCACTGACATATACGGAACACAATCGGATACGTATCCCATAGCTTTCATAGCGTCCACAGTCAGAGCGTTCATGTTGCAATTAAGCCGACTTTTATGTCGTTGACGAGAGAGACCAGAATTCTGCGCCAGAAGAAGCCCGACGCTGGTGGAAATTTACGTTTCAGCTTCAAGGCATCAGATACAGCTTTGTTGTGAAGTCGAGCTTCTTTAAAGTTTTTGATAAAAACAGAATTTTCAACAACTGAAGGTAACACAGTTGTTTGATTTTCCTATAAAATAGCTTTGTTGTTGCTGGAAAACGCTCAATTTTGCCCCTTTAAGGTGAAGTTGTTTGAAAAAGGTTTATATATTCAATGGAAAGACTTTATTTTTCTCTTCAATACATCCTGTCTGAGCAGCTTGACTCTTCCCCCAAAAAAACATTTAACTGGTTCCCTCAAATGAATTTGCTCTGTTGTCTTTTTTTGCACCACACAATTCCACAGTGAAATATTAAAACAATTCTTAATTTTGTTAAAAGGGGAAGAGTTCATGTTTCCATCCAGTATTTCATTCACATCATGCAACTTCCTAAATAAACTGCAGCTACGCTTGGTTTTCCTTTGGTGTCCTATTAACACTGCTGATATTGCTGAATCAAACATTGGGAGCTGCTTTACATTCCCTAATGAGCTGCTGAAACACCCCTGTGGTCCAAATTACCAACACCCAAACACTCATAAGAAATGCAAACATAAACAGGACTGTTAAGAAGGTGAGCATATTGATTGATTACATCCTGTCTATGTGACCCTGAGGTCCAAATCAATGCTCAGCTGGTCATCAAGAGTTGACCAGGGCTGGACACAGCCTTTGAAACTCACAATCCCCCACCCCCCTGAGGAAGCACTACAGCACACACAATGATGAGTCACTTCAGTGTTGACCCATGATTTCATTTGATTAGTTTCACTAACTCTAACATTTTTCATTTCCAAATACAGAAGTTACATGGTTCGTTTTAATATATATATATTTTTTTTTACTGCAGAGACTAACCTGATGTTGTTGTCAACATTAGCAGAGGTGGGGGTCTTTGTGTCAGGATTCCTAACAAAGTACACGGTTAATATACTCCAGAATCAAAAGACACAATTCTTCTTTGTGTCTGAAGTTAAATGAGATTAAACTTCTAAATCAGCTACCAAAAGTATTTTCCCTTGCTAAATGAAACAATAATGAGAGAAAGAATGTGTCTGAAATGTATTTATAAATGTGTTCTACAGCGGTGGGCACCACTAACTAGAAAGTTAGTTGCGCTAACCCCAATGTGCTAATCATAAATATTAGTTCTGTTAATGCTAAAGTACAACACCAACACTGTATTTAGCAGAAGCTAATGCTAAAGCACTAACTTAAATTCAAATTATTCAGCTCTTGGACGACTACAGTCCTTGAGAACCCATTTAATTTTGACGTTTTATCTATGATTAGATATAGTTTTTATGTTTACATCTTGTTCTCTGATGTCCATGTTCTAATTTGCTTCTTGGGAACCAAAAGTGGATTAAGCAGTCCTTTCTTGGACTAATTACCAGTCTCGTTGTCCTCATAGTTTAGTCCTTCATGCCTGCGGGCACAACATTAGACTGGGAAGACTGGAGACCCCAAGGTCAAGGTAAGGTAAGTTAAAACAAAGAACTTTACTGCAGCTTCCACTGTCTGACCTGAAACTGTCTACACATCCAATCAGAAACGGCACCAAAATGACAAGTTTCCACAAATTATTGCTCCTTTGGAGTAGAGGTACACCTCTGCTCCAAACTAGTCTGGCATTCGTATTTATTTATGCATATTTAGACAATTCTTTCCAAATACATAAGAAAAAAATATTGATTCAAAGAAAACTATTTGGTCAATGTCTGAATTTATATGAACATACAACCTGCTTAGAAATATTGACAAATTTGATGACAGAAACCACCTCTATTTACATACACATCTGTCTTCCTTGTATTGCGATTTCATGTGTGTTTTTCCCTCAAAGAAAGACCTTAAACTCAAGGTCCGGTGATACAGCTGAGAGCATCTTGACATTCTAAATTGGCCTGGCAGTTTCCCTTGTCGCATGTAGAGGGATAGCAGCGAGGTCAGCCTCTGGTCAGCCAAACAGTTATGGGAGAACAGAGATGTTCCAATCTGCTTTAGTGTTCTGTCCCTATCAGCAAGTTTGCCCAATTTTAGGTAGCCAGGGAGTAAGAGGGACAAAGAATGGGAGGGAGAAGGGGTGAGGGGTTTCCGCACAATGGACAGTCGTCTCATTAAAATTAATTGTTTGGTAAAATGTTCAAAATTCTGGCTAAGAGGATTCTCTGTTCAATTTGTAATTTGGACAGGGTCCAGTTTGTCTTTCGGCTCCACCAATCGATTATGATGACACTTTTAACGGCGGAGAGCCGGGGTGCATCGCTCACACCGGGTCTGTCCTGAACCTCAGTGTGTGTACGCCTGGACCAGCACAGCTAAGGGCTGCTGTCTCAGTGGTAATGAATGTAAAGAGGCATGTGTTAATAAATTAGCTGTGCATGTATTCTACCTTATTAATGGTCTCAGAGGCAAATCACAACCTCTTTAATGCTTTTCACTTAAGAGTGCTTTTCATAAAACATGGCAGCTTTTTAGACACTTATTCTGGGGGTGAATTTATCATCCTCTGTGGCTTCCTTCCATCCTGCCCTTTTTCCTCTTTCCAATGTATTTCCTGCTCAACATGCTCCTATACCACAAGATAACTTTTTTTTTTTTAAATTAGATGTGTTTAATCTAAGATTAAATTGGGATATGGCTGTCACTTGAACATTTTCATTTGGGCAGACATGACTGAACACAGCCTCAGGGACTACAAATTTTATTCCTCAGTCTACTTAAGAGGATCAGTAAGACGCTGAGCTCACAGATACTACGATGATGTATGATCACAGGGAGCCATAACGTTCTTCAGCCGAACAAATCTTGGCTCACGTGAATGTATTTTTAGGCATGTTTTCTGTAATAATAGAAACCATCATTAGAAGGAAAATCTTTACAAGAGAAAGGAAAGATTTGATGGCAAAGAAAAAAGCTACAGATGTGTCAGGCTTACAAAGGCAGGATGGATAATCTGCACTAATATATAGATTGCCTTGTAAAAGTATTCATACCACTTGAACTTTTTCACATTTCGTCGTGGTATAGCCACAAGTGTTTGTTACACAATGATGTAACTTTGTAGGATTCAGCAAAATAGATCAAATCAAACTACTGCATGATTGGAAAGAAAAATGAACTGTCATTTTAAAAAATTCCAAATGAAAATTTGAAGACAATATTCACCCCCTGTTGGCCTGATATATTAAAATTTATGTAGCAAGTAGGGATATGCAGTTGTCATGTCATTTATTGTTATCAATAAAATATTTTTCATTGTGATGAGAAGATTCACTGTGTAGCAGGAAACTGAGATGACTGCTGTCGCCAGGCGTATCAGAGATGGTCAGGAAGCTGAGTACAGACAGCTGGTGAGCTGCTTTGGCCGTGGTGTGGAAACAATCTTCTGAAACAAAGAAGATGATTCTAGAACTCAATAGGAACAGGAATAGGTCAAAAACTATTTATCTTCTGCCGTCATCTGCTGTGATACCAGCATCGGAGCCAGTGACCTCTGTCCTGGAGACTGGACTGCTCTGTAACCTCTCGTTACTAGTGTGCTAAGAAGGATTCTTCAAAAAATGAAGATCATCTTACAACAACAAAGTTTTTTCAGTCGGAGGCCTGACTGCTACAGGAGCTCTTTCCTTCCCAGAGCCTTCACCGTCTACAACTCTTTGAAAAAAACATGTTCAGTACTTTGGAATGAATAAAGTATTTTTGACTTGAGCTGAATGGAACTAACAGTAGAAATAATTAGAAGAGCAACAGTCCCGGCCATACTGTCAGCTTCTGGGATCTGCAAACATCTCTGGAAATGCCAGTTCTGCTGGCATTTCCAGTGCCAGCAGAACTCTCTAGCACTGGAAATCTGAGTTATACACACTGAACAGGAATGGTGAGAGTACAGTCCCCTGTGGTGCTCCTGTCCTGCTGACCACCTGATCAAACACACAACTCAGTCTCACAAACTGTGTCTGTTTGTCAGGTAGTCATTGATCCAGGTAATTACTGAAGCCTCTGTGTCTTCTGGAGTTTCCGATGAAGAAAAATGAATTATGTTTAACGCACTGAAGAGATCAAAGAACAGATGACGGTGTATTATTTTTGTATGATTTTTGTGAATCATCCCTTTCTTCCACTCTCCATTCTCTCGTCTTCCTTGGAATCAGGTTCTGGTGAGGACGCTCCCATTTTGCTGAGTCCACCAAACACTGGAGCAGAGCGCTGCTTCACTGGTCCCAGTGAGACAGGTGTCACACTCCCAGGTGTGTCTTAGTCCTCCCATTTCCCCTCTTGAGCCATTTTCTCCTCTTTTTTTTGCCTGCCCGTGTCTCTACCAATCGTGTGCCCTCCCCACCGTTGTGCACTTTCATTCTGGGTTGATTTATGGTTTATTGTCTTCCCCTGTTGTCTTTCAAGGTCGCCACTAAAGCCGTCCAAACTGGACCCAGGGGAGTCGTCTTTCAGTGTACCTACCAGGGAAACGCCAACGTCGCTGCAGCTGCCACCAGAGCATCTTGTGCCAAAGAAACAGTCCAAACTGCAGGTCTGTCCTGCACCTTCCAGCGACGGTGCATGAAGTACACCAGCAGCCTGACAGGTGATGCTAATCAATAGTAATGTCAGAGATTACATCAGCACAGCACCTTTAAAAAAAGCTAACATCTTTACCCGTGACACTTTCTGCTGGGGTTTGCACAACTCTCTATTTGGTTACTTTTCTAATTCTTCCCAGAGATGATGCCTGTTTTACGAGTAATTTCCCAGAATGGTAGGGAAAATAGAGGGCATCAGGGAGCATTAAAAGGAAAAAACACATGCTCACTACAGCAGACATGGTTCCTCCCTGAATTGTAGTCAATGAAGTAAAGATCAATCACAGTGTTCCCCAAGGTAGGGGGTGGGAGGCAGACATCTAAATAGAAATTAGTGACACTCCCAGGCTGCATAGACCTCTGTTCAACCAGTGGAGTCGCTTGTGGGTAGGTGGAGCAGAGGGAGATCCCCAACTTATTCAACCCACCATTTACCTCTTGCACTTCTGTGTGTATGTCGTAGGGGTGTACATATGTGTGTGTATTGAAACCCGAGAGGCTTTCAGGTTGGATTTGACCTACTAATCCAATGTTTTGAAGATCAATCATTAGTGAACACCAACTCTGTATAAATCCTGACTCATCCCAACAGCCTCACACTCAGCAAACTGCTCCAACTTACACTGGAAGTCATGGCCTGAAGAAGCTAACCGAACCATCTCATTTTTGAAGAGCGAAGACGAGATCCTGAGGTTTTTCTCCAACACTATGACTTGAGATCCTGTCCATAAACCCCACAAGTAGGATTGGTGACAAATGGCAACCCAGGAAACATCCATCATATACTGGGAAAATACTTGAGTTTCTTCTATAAATGCAGACACGCCTCTGTATTTGAGCATACAAGATCAGATAGCTCTTATAGCCCCATACTCCCACAGTGTCCCCTTACAAAATACATAAGGAGAATTGAACCCTTAATCAATTCTAGGAGGGTAACCATCTGGTCCAATGTTGCACATATCTACATTCAAATTCAAATATTTAAAAAGACATTGTTAGTTGCTAACTTGCTAAAATTAGTTAGACTAGTTAGTGAGCATAACGATTACCATTGCCTATTTGGAACTGGAACAGGACTAAGTTGGGTTTCATTTCATTCACAGATCCAGGGTCTGTCTTCAGAGGTGAATGAATCACAGCATAAACTGCAACCAGCCCTTCTACCACAGCTTCATAACCATGGGTTTGATAGCTTTAGTATTGCAGTATGTTGTAATACTGCCCTGTTGTTGCTATGGCTATACAAAGCATCTGCAGTCATGCACTAAGCATGCTGTGATGCTACTGTTTCTCTAAAATGTGATTTTATCAAGGAACCCAAAGACACTCTACACAAATGCTTTTAAAAGACACTGAAAAATGCTGCTATCAGAAAAAAGTTTACTTTGCAAACAATACAAGTTTGGACATGGCTAGTATTTGAATAGTAGAAATCTTTCTGTTTGTGTTAAGAAGGCTGAGACGTTTAAGACGTTTTGTTCCTGTCATCACTGTTTCTGTTTACACATGTATACCAACAGCGGGAGGTTTTCTAGATCTACTGAAGCTCTGCTCTCAAAGTGCACAACAGTAGACAGGGATCACAGAGGAGTGCGTGTCTACAGGAGCTAAACGGTAGGCCCCGATTCCTTTACAACACTTTGAGAATAACAGATGAGGTTCCTTGCTGTGTTAATATTAATAGCACATCTATCTGAGTGCATTCAAAATAGCAAGGAGCAAAATGCAAAGGTCATCAGAGACATAAACAGGTCAGCAGAAAACAGAACAAAGAGTAACTCAGTGTACCAGTACACACACTTTTTCCGCTCTTAGTAAAGGCACCAATATTTGCACCTGCTGATCTTCCTGACATTCTGCTTTGTGTTAAGTGTCAGTAAGAGATCTAGTGCAGATTGGAGCATTTTTACCTTTTCAAAATGTCTCTGGAATATTAGGAAACAGCCATTTAAATGTAAAATTGGGTTAAAAAGATAACACATAGCTCTTTCAAAGTGGATGAAGGTCTTTAGGGGCATATTAAGAAGGAACATTGACTCTTTAGGTCACAATGGAGTAATGTCAATACTTGTAAGTTTTGATACAAAGCCTGGGTTGTCTGTTAGAAAGCAGAAAATGGACGTCATTTTTCCCAACATCAAACTGATTCCAAATCTACCAGTGATTTCACATGATGAAAATGAAATATTGGAATGGTAAGGTCATTCCAATATCAAAAAAAAATCTTTGCAGTTTCCTGTAGTAGGCTGTAGTATGCCTTAATCCTGAAATGTGCTGTACCAATAAACTTGACCGGAGAAACTTGAAGGAGAGCTTTAACAGGCAGAGGAGGAAAATAAAGCTTGCTGATCAAAAAGAAAACCAATTACTAAAAATTAAAGGGCACTTCAACAAAGTCTTAGTTTAAGCGTTTGCACAGTTATGCAAAATAAAAAAATATATATATGCTTTTTACATTTTGTCCCTACAGATTTATTTATTTTTTTTAATGTTTGTACGGTCATTTAAGGTTTTTTGGTTTTTTTTACATTACCAAAAAAAGATTCATGTGCAAAAGAGGAGCTGAAAACACCCAAATAAGTTCTGATATAGGAAGCCCCCCCATCCACTGATGGGTCTGTGCTTCACTAGAGGCAACAAACTTCTAAAATTTCAAATATGTCCAAAATTCCAGCAAGGAGGGGAGAGCTGCAGCCTAGAGTGCCCAACGAGAGACACTCCAGACAGGGATGGGAGTGGTGGATCGCTCCCTTTCACTAGTGGGTCTGTGCCTTCCCAGAGGCACAAAACTCAGAGGAAAAATTCAGAACATCTGGCTCAAAGGAGAGGACTTTCTCCATTTTGCTGAGATGCTTGGTCCATGCTGGTTTTAAACCTTTACAACTTGTTTATTACAGCCATTTGTAGTGTCAAGATCTGAGAAAATCACACTTTGCAAAGCGAGGTTGAATCGCTCCAAACCAGTCGATGGAAACATGGCCAATTCGCATTTTCTTAAATTTTCTTTTTTGCAACATTTCAAGCGTTTACATGAAATTCACATAACAATTGGATAGAAACAGGTGAATGTGTCTTTATAACGATGGATATTCATATCTCACAAAATCTGATTGTGTTAAACACTAAATGCCAGTAGAATATGGGTTTCATGGACTTCAGATGTGAACTCTAAATCAGTTGTTACTGATGAATGACATGTTCATCAGTGAACATGTTATTGATGAACATGTTCACTGTTCATCAATGCCTCTAATATTTGCTGAGTTTTGGCATTTAGTCTGTCTTCCATATTGTTTTTCTATGTTCCCCTATCTTTCTGTTGTCCTTTTTCTATCTATACTTTTCCCAATAATCATCCTGTTCAATCTATTTCCGTGAACATATTCCAACACTTCCTTTTCTCTGGTCTTGTTGTCTCCTGTCCTTCCAAACACTTTTTGATTTTTTTTTCCTACTCCACTGAACTTGCCTACATCACTACCCTGAATCATATTTCATATTCTTCAGCCTCCTTTGGACCAGTGGATCCCCTGGCCGACCCACTTCCCTTCTGTGAATGCTGGGAAGCGGATCCTCCTTCCTGAGCGTTCCCTCCCTGCAGAACACTCAACCTCTGGCTTTCTTTTCATCTTTATTCCTGCTTTAACTTTTCTACTCTTTAGAATGAGAGAAAAAATATGTTACTTTTAGCTGGATTGTTGAACTTGAAGGTGTAAAACCACACCTGCTGAACTGAAGTAATTGTTGCTGGCAGTTTAGCAACCTTTTCCATATATATATATATATATATATATATATATATATATATATATATATGATTTGGTTTTTTTCTCTTATGCGA
>CAEGAE010023592.1:0-17039 GCA_903067095.1 Girardinus metallicus | reverse complement strand
GCTAGTAGAACACCCTGTTTAGGAACCAGGCCTTGAAGCAGATTACCTTTTTCTCAACAGCAGGGGGCGCTGAAACCCGTCGCCTCCTCATCATTTTGTATTTTACATCAGTGATGTAAAGACACAGAGATGTTTATATGAGCATGAGTTATGCAGGATGTTGGTCTTACATATATACATATATATAAAAAATGTTTTCTTCCTGGGATGTTTAAATGCATTAAAAATGCACTTTTATATTGTAAAAATGTTGTGGAAACAATTATAGGATGGGAGAGAGATGAATGTCTGATTGTGCGATTGTTTGTACTGCCTCTTAAACCCTAAGAGGACACTAAAGTGTGGCTGCAACCAGAGTGTACATGTACCGCTGCTGAAAGATTCACCGTTACTGCTTGTCTGCATTTGACAATACGGTATTTATTAACTTTTAATAATGTAACAAATAAACCAAATGTGTGAAATTAAATGTGTCATTTTTTTTTATTCTAGTTCAGGCTAATACTGAATTGGATGATTATGTGATGTAAGCATAACAGTGTAATATTAGCAAGTTTTGACATGGCTCAATAAACAAGGTAGGATGTTTTCTTCTTAGCACAAAACACAGAATCAAAACTTTATGAAAGAGGGACAAGGCGGCCAAAATTACCCCGACTTTAAATCAACAACTAATCCAACAAATTCAGAACAACATCCAAAGCACTGCAGACCTTGTTTTCCCCAGTAAAGGTCAGAGTTCATGCTTCAACAGTAAGAAGGAAACTGAACAAAAATGGTATCCATAAAATTAGTTTGATTATCTAAAATTTTGAGGAGTGACAAAAAAAAAGGAAATTTTTTGTCACTTCTCACAGGTAGGCAAATTTCTATTCTGGATATTTCTAGCAGAAACTGGTTCCAGAATCAAACATACAGATAAGTTGATCTACTATCAATACAACAAATAAAGCCAAGACAGCTTTTTTTATTCGCTCTGTGTGTCTCTGGTATCTCTGAGCACAGTGGAGTTTGGACATTTTCCATCAGTGATAGGTAAACACACACTTTGACCTCAACTTGGCAAAATTCACTCAGACGCACGAGCTTCATTGGACCCTTCGAGAATCTTTTGGAGCGATCTCAGGTAGGAACAGAAAAAGTCAATACTTTAATTACTGAGACAGTTTTAGTGAATTACACTCTGGTCTGCAGCCAGGTCAGGAGGCAGTCAGGCCCGCTTATTTGTGCAAGACGAAAAATCACATGAAACTGCAGTTGTGGTTAATGAACAAATTGTGTGCAGCACATGGTAGGTAAGGATGTTGCCAATGATTGCTCAGCTTGCAGGTCAGCTGCAGCTACATTGCGCTGTGACTAATGGCATATAGCTGTGTCAGCTATTTCTAGTGGTAAGGTTGGGTTCACAGAAGGTTTATGAATCCTCTGAGAAGTTCTACTTTGAGGGTAGAGCGAGCTCAAAATAGTAAGTAGGTCAGTAAATATTTAGTTTGCCTGCATGTGAAACGGCATCTGCTCTGTTATAAGTTTCTTTATTATGTGAAATCCACTAAAACATCATACAACACCGCTGTAGGGCAGAGTTAATGAATCCAGATGATAATCAGCAACAGAGTATTAGCACAGTCATCATGACTGGATAATCACTGCGCCCACTTCCACAGGAGTTAAGAGGAGCCCTCACACACTCGTTTGTCCTCCGTTTGGTCCTGAAACATGAGCACTTCTGTGACTCTCTCATCAGGGCAGAGGATGCCTCTGGTTGGGCTCGGCACGTGGAAGAGTGCTCCAGGTCAGGTAGAGCAATACATATTCACACAGATTTAACACACTAAGCCAAAAGATGGTCTTGGATGTTGTTTAAGTGTTACTATGTACTGCCAGGTGAAGCAGGCAGTGCTGGCAGCTTTAGACGGTGGCTACAGACATATTGACTGTGCGGCTGTGTACGGTAACGAACAGGAGATTGGAGATGCTTTGGCTCTTAGGGTGGGTCCAGGGAAGGTGAGCAGCTGTGATTTCTTCTTCCTTTTGTACTTCATCAGTATTTTATTGGCCTTGTTGTTTATTGCCAGTTTATTCAACTGTTATGACCCACTGAATCGCCTGTGGAAGAGGGTTGGTCTTTTTCTCAGTGTGAAACAAGTTTAAGACGTTGCATCTCAGTCTAAAAGGTTTCCTACACTCAGCTTGGGCCTTGGTTCTAAACATGAACTCATAACAGATGACAAGACAATTTTGAAAATGTTCTTACAGTGTTTTATAAAAGAAAAAAAGTAGTTTTTACATTCAAATTAAATAATTTGTTGGCATCAAACTACTGTAATTTAAATACAGCAAAAATAAATAACAGATTATTCAGTATCAATTGAAATCAGATGTTTTCTCACGAAGCTTAAAAACAAACAAGGCCATTTTCTTCCCACCGTCAGACATTTAATGATTTCCCATTTTGGTTCAGATAGGTTTGTCCAAGTTACTTTTGTGTGATGATTCTAAGTTATTTGAGTCTCACTTTCTGAAATGAGAGGCATAAAATGTTGAACTTTTATTTAAAAGTTTGAGTAGTGCCAGTCATGTTGCATTGCTGATGCAATGACTGGCAACAACATTCATAGGTGTGTTGATGTTTTGAAGCTAGTAATTACTCAAACAATTTTCGTCCTGAAATGTTTGAGAATCACTAGCTTAGCTTAAAAACAAATCATATGTTTTGCCAGAAGGCTAATTTGTCCTCTTGACCCCAGGCTCTGCCTCGTGACGAGGTGTTTGTGACTTCCAAACTGTGGAATACCAAACATGATCCTGAGGATGTTGAAGAGGCATGCAGGTCCAGTCTGACCCACCTGGGTCTCTCCTACCTGGATCTCTACCTCATGCACTGGCCCATGGCCTTTAAGTGAGTAGCAGCTCTTTCTGCTAAGCATTGCTTCCTCCTCCAGTGCGTATTATGTGCCCTACAGTCGGTGTTGAGGTGAAAACCATTCATTCCTATGCTGAAACAAAATGTGTGTGTTTCAGGAGAGGGAAGGAGCTAATGCCTCGACGAGACGATGGGAGTATTTGTTACTCTGACACTCACTACAGAGATACTTGGAAGGCCATGGAGAACCTTGTAGATAAAGGTCTGGTTAAGGCTATCGGGCTGTCCAACTTCAACGCAAGGCAGATTGATGACATCATTATCATTGCCAGGCACAAACCTGTGGTGAACCAGGTACGGCTGTTCAAACAGAACATATTGCAAACTAAAAATCCAGAGCTAACCCAAAGAAAGTAAGCTAATGTGTTACCTAGGAGCCTGAAAAGACCCTGACTTTTCTTATAATACAAATCTCAAAACTTTAAGTTCTGTCATCGCTTTTGTCAGTAATGACTCGAATTTAAAATCACTTTGAAGGTTGTTAAAAAAGTAAATTTAAAAAAAATCTTATTTATGCTTAATGTGAAATATTCCCAATTCAGCAATTCAGTCAATTAGTTTATCTATTTGTGTCTGGGCTGGGGTCACAGTTCATGCACATCATTACATACTGCTGGTATGGAGAATGTAAGAGCAAAGCAAAACATTTCAGTAACACAGTATTACTGTTGACTTACTGGTAAACCACGTCAAATTCAAAACACAACCACCTGATCAGTTTAATGAGCTATTATTTTGGTGTATATTGGATTTACATGGAAATGGGTTCCCAAAACAAAAATCTGCTTGAGACCACATAAAATCTTAGACCGGCTCTGTGCAACTTAATATTTTCATGTGAGTTTGAATAAACTACATCTCCTGTTTTTTCTGCAGGTGGAGTGCCACCCTTATCTGTCTCAAGCAGACCTCCTGTCACACTGTCGGTCAGTTAAATACTCTTTAGGTAAGGGGCATTCAGAGCAGCTGAAATCGTGCTCTCACTTCTGTTCCAGGTCTTTAGCGGTTTGTGTGACAGCCTACAGTCCTCTGGGCAGCGGAGACAGACCCTGGGCTTCTCCTGATGAGCCCAGTCTGCTGGCAGATCCCCGACTTAGAGCCATTGCTCAGAGGTACCAGAAATCTCCTGCTCAGGTGATACTCAGGTAAGGCAGGACACCTCAAAGTATCACTTTGCACAGCCAACTGTCCTCTAATGTTACTGTGAGCAACGTCACCATCACCTGACTCTGCAGGTGGAACATCCAGAGGGGGGTGGTGTGTATCCCCAAAAGTGTGACAGCCTCCAGGATCCAGGAGAATTTAAGGGTGTTTGATTTTTCCTTGTCTCCAGAAGACATGAAACTAATCGACTCCTTTAACCGCAACACACGTTTTATTATCCCAACAGTGGAGGTGAGACATTACTGCTAGAAATCTAGAAATAGATCCTAATGACATGGTGATGACTCTCCGTGAAGTAGCAGTAGTACTGAAGTAGCAGATGTATTAAGAAAAAACCTCTGAGAGAATGTTTATTTTCCTCTCTACAGAAGGATGGCAAGAAAGTGTGGAGGGATGGAGAACATCCTGATTTTCCCTTCCATGATCCTTACTGAGCCTTCAAGAAACATGTTAAAGGTGGTTCCCAAATAGATGACATGGAAAAATAAATTAAACCGAACCTCAGTCAGAATTGGTCCCGTCTTTCTTCCCCTGTGACACGTTCACAAAATTTATTGAAAACTTTAGTTTTATATATATTTAAAAAAAAGTTATTGTGAGAGCGACACTAGGAGGCCAAAGACAGAACTGCCTCTCTGCCAACTCTGATTCCAAATTGGTTTCATTACTCAGTGACACGAGATCTAGTTCTAGATAATTTCTGTTCCTTTTGGTTATGGATCCAGTGAATTAAATTCCCCCAAAAAACTTTGAATACAACATTAAAACTAAGGAATGTTGGCACCAAAATGTAAACCTACAAAAGTATGTCCATGCCCCCCACAGTATTGGCTGGTTCTCCTTTTAGAAATGGAATTATTATTGCATCAGTGGCAAGTAGCATGGAGATGATTAGCCTGATGTTCTGCTGAGGCATAAGAAAGGTTCAACTTGCACCACAAGCAGTTTCCTGCTACACTGCATCGAAAGTAAGGAGAAACCAAGTTCAGCTGGAATATTAACCCAGGGTCTCTAAAGCAGTTAAGCTTTTTTTTAAGCTTAACTCCAAAGTTCCTGAGTGATGACTGTGCCAACTTTGTACTTGATAAAACAACGAGAGCAAAAGATAGCAAATGACATGGAACCCTAACAGAAATTGCAATAAAATCTTAGTCAAGCCTTAAAAACCCGTAAACTAATCTAAACAAACAGCAGAGAGACCTTCGTAACGCCTCCATTTAGTGAGATTTTATTTGCAACAACATAACCTTGACAAATTTGTAATACATTATATGCTACTGTTTATTTAAAAAAAGAAAAAAAAAGTCATCAGCAATGTTTTTCATTCAGAGTCTAGCAGAAATCCCCATCACTATAGCCATTCCTGTATTTTTTTGAGATATACTGACAATGAAGCCACTGAAAACGAAAACAAATAAAAAGAAAAAAAAAGAAAAAACTCCAACCCCACCTTTTCTGACCCTCATTTGCAGTCACTCACCTTCCATTTTCATCATCCCAGTCCCCCACCCACATCAAAGTCAGGGCAAACCAAGTGGCTACATGCTGTCTCCAAGAGAAATTATACAAAATAAAGGAAAAAAAAAAAAAGAAAGAAGGGAACACATGAAAGAAGCACAAAGTCCTAAAAATGTGGAATCTGGTGAGAATTTGTACAGGTGTGATCCCAGGACCGACCACTGTGGGGCAGTAGGCATTTATCCATAAAGATCGTCGTCATTATCTTCGTTGAACACTGGACCACTACCAGTTCCACCAGAGCCGTGACTTGGACCGCTGCCGCCTGCAGCGCTGGAGGGAAACCTGGGAGGGAGGAGAAGAAGAAGAAAGATGTTCAGCTCCAGGATCAAATCATTTCAAATAAACTTTGAGTCAGAATGTAAAGTGATTGGAATCGTACTCCTAATAAAACAATTTAAGAATGTAGCAATTTGTTGATTAAGGATATCTTTTGTAATGACAGCTATGGTTGCCAAATAATGTGCCAATTACTCATCAATTTCTTTATGCCCTATAATAAGAACAAATCTCCCAAGAGGCATAAATGGGTAAAACCCTTCAGAAAGTGTACCTGAAGCTGCCAAAGCCTCGGCTCTGCTGCAGTGTCTGAGCAAACATCTCGTATTTGCGGATGTCGTTGTCACTGACAGAGCGACGGGCAAACCGCATCGCTTCTTCAAAGTGGTCCTTCCTGATCTCTGGCACGGGGTCATCCTCTTCTACCTCCTACAAGGACAGAGATGGATGAGTTCATGAAGCGTTCAGGAGCAGCAGGGAGCAGGCGCTCTGCCTCACAGAGCACTGACCATGGCTGATGGGTTCGTCTGCCTCTCCCGCTCTCTGCGGATCTCGTTCTCGATGCTCTCTCGGATGGCGAGCTTACAGGCCCGCTGGCAGATCTCTGTGAGATCAGCGCCGGAGAAGCCATTTGTCATCTTAGCCAAGAAGTCCAAGTCCACATCCTTTAGGGGAAAAAAGAATATTAAAAAAAATGGTTTAATATCTTGCTTTGGGTTTGATTTCACACAGTAAGCCTAAAAAGTCTCTCCTAAACTTCTAAACACAAAAGAGTTAAAGTTTGCTGTGTATTGATTATTTAATGTGTATTGATTCTGATAATGACACCCCACAAAATGTAATGTTTGATACTGGCTTTTCTATTGGTGATGTTTATGACTTTATGATGTAAAGCACTTTGAACTGCCTGGTTACTGGAATGTACTATACAAATAAACTTGACTGAAAAATATTTAAGAGGAATTTACTAGAATACAATGCAGCATCATTACACTCAACTCAACCATGCCAGTAAATAGACCATAAACGATGGCAGACAGCGCAGTCACCTTGCTGATGGGACTCTTGCGCAGGTTGGCCTTCAGTATGCTAATCCTGCTCTTCTCGTCTGGCAGGGGGATGTAGATGAGCTGATCCAGACGGCCAGGTCTCAGGATGGCCGGGTCGATGATGTCTGGTCTGTTGGTGGCGCCGATGATGAAGACGTTCTTCTTGCTCGACATGCCGTCCATCTCGGTCAGGATCTGGTTGATCACACGGTCGGCAGCTCCGCCGCCGTCGCCAACGTTGCCGCCGCGAGCTTTAGCTATGGAGTCCAACTCATCAAAGAAGAGGACACACGGAGCAGCCTGGCGAGCCTGAAGACAAGGACCAGGGTTTTAAGAAGCAAGTCGCCAACAGGGTACATTTTATATCTGAAAATTCTGTATATATTCATATTCAAATTGAATATACTTAGGGACACTGAGAACATGAATATGTCATTTGCATGTTGTATGACACATAAAGCACCATGTTAACGCTGGTTTCTGATGGTGAAGGCTACCAGAACATGTTTTATGACAATCCAAGTCTGATTCTCTTGAAAATTGTTGACACCTCATTTTGTCAAATCTAAACAAAATTATCCAAAACTAAAAAATTTAGAGCTAAGCACTTAAACTTGTGAAAGTTAATGAATAGAGTTCTATGAGCTGATAACAAAACAGGCCCAGTTGAAAAATGTATTAAAAATCATGACGCCATCAAAGCCGTGAAATGTTATTTAATGTTTATCTACAGATTCTCTCATCCATCTGAACAACTGTTCCCCTGAAAACATCCACATTGTGTTTCAGAGACAATTGTTTTCTACCTAAATAACTATTTTCTATAAACAAAATTACATTTCACAAAAGTTCCAATTAAGATGTGGCAAATAAAAAAGATGTAAATTAAATATGTCAATATGAGAAGCACTATATTTGTTAGAATATAAAAAAAAAAGTCTAATGCAACCTTTATTTATACTCGGTTTTCTTCTTTATGCATTTGTTTTGACGTGGAAAATGACTTTAAAAACCGTTCCTCTCAAGTTTTAGATTTAAATGGACTGACCTGAAGAAAAAAAATAAAATAAATAAAAATACAGCTTACCTTGTCGAAGATCTCTCTGACATTAGCCTCAGATTCTCCAAACCACATGGTGAGAAGTTCAGGTCCTTTGATGGAGATGAAGTTTGCCTGGCACTCATTGGCAATGGCTTTGGCCAGCAGAGTCTTACCACAACCAGGAGGACCGTAGAAAAGCACACCCTTGGATGGGGTCATGCCAAACTTCAGGAACTTGTCCGGATGCTCCACAGGGTACTGAATTATGCACAGAGACAACAGTGCTGCAGTAAGAAAATACCCCAAGTTTGAAAAGAGTAAAGAACCCCTTTCTAGCATAATCTCTCTCATACCTGCACCAGCTCCTGCAACTCCCTCTTGACATCTTCCAGACCTCCAATATCATCCCAGGTGATATTGGGAACCTCAACAACCGTCTCTCTCAGAGCTGATGGGTTGCTCTGGCTCAGGGCCCACTGCAACACAATGTTGACTGAGTTAGTATCGACAAAGACGGCCATTACTGGCCAACTGAGGCACCTAAGCTCCATTTGAAGAGATCAGATTACAGGTTTACCTTGAAGTCGTCCATGGTAACGGCAAGAGAATTCATGACTTCAGCATCAATAGTCTCGTCCTCAAGGTCGATCAGGTCCATCTTCTTCCTAATGGCCTGCAGGGCGGCCTCGGAGCAGAGAGCCGCCAGATCTGCACCGACGTGGCCGTGGGTTTCATTGGCCACCTGCAAACAAAGGCATCGAGATTCTCAATGAGGGCGCTGTGCTTGTGGTTCAAAAGGTCGCCCCAGTTAAATCAATATTTAAAATTCAGCAATTTCAGCAAAAATAAATATTTCTGAAATTTTTGAATATGCAGTCATATCTAATAGAACTGAGAACAAGAACTGATGAGGCTCATTTTTCAGATCAAAAGTAAATGGTTTGTTAGCTCCTAAAAACAGATTTTTCTATACTTGAGTTACTTTAGAACCATCCACATATGTAAATATTCTCTCATTTAAAACAAGCACAATGTTGTTTTGCTTATTTTAAAACAGCACGTTTAAATGTTTACTTTGAAGTGTTCACATGGGTTAAAAAATAAAAGCAGGATATTTCTACTTTGAAATATCCTGCTTTTTTTTATATATATATATTTTTGCTATCCCAAGAAAATTTATGTGGTTCCTTGGGATGTGGTTTGCTATTTCACTGTGGGGTTTTTGGCAGAAGAATTGAAAATGGCATATTTTCCATCAATTAATAAAATCCCCACGGGCCGAACTTGAAAATTGGATGTTATGCTGCTAACACTTAGCTTTCATCAACAACTCAGAGGCGGAAGTGAGAATTACGCGCAACGCAAATAATGTTCCGGCCGGAACACGGTGCGCTAAATAATAAAACAGAAATTAACGAAGCTTCGAGGCAGGTAAATTTTCCTTGAGGAATTTTAATAATCGAGGTACTCGAATCAATCGAGGAATCGTTTCAGCCCTACATTTCTGCAATATGTAGCTTGATTCATTTTCTAATGCATTTCAATTGTAAAACAAATCAAATATGTAGGGAAATTTAAATATGACATACCAAAGGATGCTTAGACTAATTATCCATAGACATCAAGTTTATTTAAGCCAGTTTATTAGAACAAAAAGTTAGGATATAAATGACAGAATGGTACTTACGGTGTAGTTATCAAAGAAAAGAAAATAAACATAAAAAGCACCTCTCTTTGTTAGTCATATCACCTGATGGGAGTAATGTGCACAAACCTGTTCCAAGTCAACATCGTCGGCTAGTTTCATGTTCTTGGTATGAATCTGCAGAATCTCCAACCTGCCAGTCGCATCAGGAATGCCAATGTCCACTTCTCTGTCAAAGCGTCCTGGAAGTGGAAGATGGTGCAAAGCGCTCGGTGAACTTAAAATGATAACATAACATTGAGATGCAGGTCAACATAATTTAAAACCCTTTTCTCAGATGAAGTAGTAGACGTTGTGTATTTGAAACTGAGCAAAATCCATATCCCGCTCTCCATAAAGCCTGTCATGAACATTAAATCATGTGTTAAAAATGCAGAACTAGAGGGACTGAGATGGGCGTGACTGACGGAGCGTGCTCTGTTCTCCAGAACTAACAAAAATAAATGCCTGTGCTGTTATGCAGTATTTTGTTTTGCAGGAAAACCCCTCTTTTTTACTAAATGAAACTGAAACTTAGTCCCGAGGGACAGTAACCTTTTTAATAAGGCCCATAGTGCATCTTAAAACTGTCAGTATAAAACTGCCAGGTAGTAAGATGACCATTTTGATGTGGCAATTATTTAAACTGAGTTCATGTTCATTATAGAGAACAGCATTTGCCATAATATTTAAGGGGAAACAAGTACTTGTTACCAGCTCTAATCAGTGTAAACCAACAGAAGCACAACCTTAAAAAAAGCCTCAAATTAACACACATATCTGCATGGGGGGAAAAAGAAAAAAATAAAATAAAATTTACCAAATCTCCTGAGAGCTGGATCAATGCTGTTGGGTCTGTTGGTGGCTGCCATGACGATCACATGAGCTCTCTGTTTCAGGCCGTCCATAAGAGTCAGCAGCTGGGAAACTATGCGCCTCTCCACCTCTCCATGAGTCTGGAAAACAAACACAAAACACACAATGCTGGAATGTTGAAGAAACAGATTTTACAGTAGCAGCAAAAGAAAGCAATGCATAATGAACAAGAATGTTCTACAGATTAATCACTGTGCACTTTCAATAGCTTTTTAGAGCTACTGCAAGCTCTAAAAAGGTTTTGAAATCTATTAGGCAGGCCTTGCACCACTTTACACTCACCTTCTCTCTCTTTGGAGCAATTGCATCAAGTTCATCAATAAAGATGATGGCAGGAGCATTCTTCTCCGCTTCCTCAAAGGCCTTTCTCAGGTTACTCTCACTCTCTCCAGCCAGCTTACTCATGATCTCAGGGCCTGAAAGCATGAAATCAAGGCTCCATTTTAGAGGCAGCATTTCTACTATATACAAGCAGCTTTTAAAACAGAAATGTTCCCAAGTGTACACACCATTAATTAGGAAAAAGAAAGCTCCTGTTTCGTTGGCCACAGCCCTGGCAATCAAGGTTTTTCCAGTTCCGGGTGGTCCATATAGAAGAATGCCACGTGGGGGCTGAAAGGGCAGAAACATTTGAAGACTACAACTTTCTCAAAATCTAACTTCATTTCAAGAATAAATTAAAAGAATAAATGTCACTAAACTCAAGTCCCTTAGTGATATAAAGGTTTAAGCAGCTTTTTTGACAGATCAAATAAACTGTAATCAATCTGTCACATGTAGCTTCTGTTTGAGATTCAGTTTGCAGTTATAATAAAAAAGGTCAAGTTTTGCTCCATATTTGAAT
Organism: Girardinus metallicus; assembly: GCA_903067095.1. Taxonomy (NCBI): domain Eukaryota; kingdom Metazoa; phylum Chordata; class Actinopteri; order Cyprinodontiformes; family Poeciliidae; genus Girardinus; species Girardinus metallicus. Next base: position 5,660 of record CAEGAE010023592.1, on the reverse strand, counting down.
AAGGAAAAAAAAAAAAATAATAATAATGCCTGACCTTGACTCCAATGGCCTTGAACAGTGCAGGATGTCTGAGAGGCAGCTCCACCATCTCTTTGATCTGAGCCAACTGCTTCCTAACTCCTCCAATGTCATCATAGCCCACTTCATTCAGGGACTCCTCCTCATCCTGAAGGTGGAAGACTTAACATTTTAGTTTTCACATCATTTATAACTAATTAAAACGTATGGACGAGTGTGTTCGTACCTCTCTCCTGATTGGCTCACCCTCACAGTGAATGACTGTGTCAGGAGCAACTATGCAGTAGGGAGACGGATCGGTCTCCACTACCTTGAACTCCACGGCTCTCATGCCGCCTCTGACCAGGAAAATATCACCTTTACAAGTCAAAGGGGGGAGGGGGGAATAAGTTACATCAAAGCTACATCTCAACTTATATCTGTACAGGTTAAAAGCAACAATGGGTTGTGGAAGTCACCTTTGCGGATCGGTCTGTAAGCCTCCAGAAAGTATGGCTTCAGGTAGACTTCAAACAGGTTGCCAGTGATGCCCTCCACTGTGTCGTCTATAGGGAGGACATGAATCCTCTTCCCGTACTTCACATCAGGACAAGGCTGAATGCTGGGGAAGACATTATACTTAGCATGACTTAACATTCACACATATATGTAGGTGAAAGTTGGACAAGAATCTGCTTTCCCTCACCTGATGACGTCACCAAGTCGGACCCTCAGGTTGTTGCGGACCACCCTGTTCATCCGGACCTTCTCATCAGAGCAGGTGTCATCTGAGAGCACGATGCACACAGTCTCCCGCCTCTTCTTCCCCTTCATCAGAACTGTGTCACCACGAAAGAGCTGCAGTTCGTCCATCTTGGCCTAAGATACAAAACATTGAATTGATAAAGTACATGCATTATTCTGAATCTCACCAAATTGGGGTCCGACTTTGTTTCTCCGGCTGTGGAGTGGACGGAAAGCTTCTCAATGATTACCTGAGAAAGGGAGACCACACTGTTGTCTTCATTGATGGATTCATCAACAATCAGTCTGTTGGGTCTGCTCTTTTGCTTCAGAATAGCAGTTTGTAGGTCATCATTTTTGGATCTACAAGGAGAAACAGAAAAAAAGGATCAAACTAAATAATCTTACTCTTCAGAATAAGAGTCTTTTTTTTTTTAAATACTCAGATGTTTACATAGAAAATAAAATTTGCACTTAAAACCAATGGCAACAACATGGTAATTGTTTTTTTATTTCGTTTTCATACAGAACACCTCCAGTGTGAAAACATGGTAATTTACAAAGCCTACTGCCATATTTGGTTGGCTCAAGGTCGAATCATTTTGTTGTTTTTTCATCCCAACCGAATCCCATTTTGTTCCAGTAAATAAAAACATTCAGATTACATCTATAATAATATTGTACAAAGGTTTGTTAATTGTTGTGTTCTGGTATTTTTGATGAATCCTGAACATCAATCCAGACAAAATCTTCAAATCTCATTTAATATTGAATTTAAAATTAACTGTGCCTTATTTTCTGCAAACGATTATGGTTCTGATTAAGGGTGGGCATTTATTTTATTGTGTATTGTTTGGGATGTAAGAATTTTGATTCATAATTGGCATGATAAATTCTAATTAATATTTTTTACCATTTGTTAAAAGATGGTATCATATATCAAAGTTGAAAGTATTATCGATTAAACCAAGTTACCATGTGAAGTGTAGTGATACAAATAGTTACGTTTTTCAAGAGCAGCTTTTGTGTTTGTGGGGCTATGATTGCTGTGACACAGCCATAGAGTCATCTAAAATAGAAGTATGTAGTTCTTAGCATTTTATTGTTATATTTTGTGAAACTATTGTGATAACACTACAAGTCCACATGCTCTGATCACAGCTGGGCTCAATGACTGGAATGAAACATCCCCACAGCAGATGCAAATTAAAGCATTGTGTGTACCAAAATCTTCATGGTATACAGCTATATGCCTTCCTGGCCATTTTGCACTCAAACGTTTACCTGGCAGAAAATCGTGTAATGTTTCTCACCGACCATGTATGGCTGCCAAGGGGATGTTTCATACTCATTTTGACAATTAAAATCTATTTCTTATAATCTACATTGAGGAAATTGTGTTACTTTATTTGATATTTAGTCATAACCTTCCAGATCTTAGGCAAGTCAACTTCCAAAAAGGAATAAGAAGCAAACTAAATGGGAGGATAATGTAAAACTGTTTATAATAAAAATACAATTACTTTGTGTAATTGAAGCATTTTAATGACAAAACAAATGATTATTAATAACAAATATTTAAACAATAAAATACACATGTAGTTGTTTCAGTGTGTTGGTACAATAAGAAAAGAAAATTTACCAGGAGTCCTCTGTTTGTACACAAAAGTCTGGTACAAAACCAAGACAGCAAAATGGTAATAGGACCAGCACATTATTTCTCCAACTACACTGCCTTTTAAATGTAGTTTTTGATTTAAATTCCTTAAAGTGGTATAGATTTTGTTTTATTTTGGGCAGTTTACTTATTTAGCATCACCCACAATAAATCTGAGCTGGAATCTCAAACCACTTTATAAAAAGGTCCAGCTCTACCCAATCCAATTCAGTTCAAATTCCACTCAGGGAAATTTAACTCATAAAATACCACCAATCAATCATACTCTATTCTAATAGCACGCAGAGCAATCCGAGCCTGTTGATTCTACAATGCCAACTGGTAAGAAATGTCTTATAATTGAGATGTTTTCCTTTTTTAAACAAACGCTTGGTTTCAGTTTTACCTTATTGTTCAAATATATAAAAGAGACAAGCAGGATGTTAATCTGCCTCCATTGGCGCAGTGTTTACATTTCTAAAGACAATCCTACTAAAGCTATGTGGCCCACGTTGCATTGATATGAGCAAACAGGTCGTTTGAACAACATCCCAACTACCACCAAATCACGTTACGCACAGAAAATTCAATAATACTTGTCTACAGTTATAAGACCACACCAAGCACTGAGCTAAATTTAAAATGTCGCCCCTTTTCTAGAAACTTCGCCGAATGTTTTGGTAGTTTCCTTTTTACGTTGACAGCATGCTAACGTTAGCCTGCAGCTAACCGGCTGGCGAGCAGGGGAACGCAGATGACACAGCAAAAGAATCTGAGGAAAAAAAACTTTGTTAGCAAGCTTCGTCCTTTTAAGAAATCCCACTAAAATTACATTGCGACTGGTAAAATCTCAACTTAACCTTGTGTATGCTGTAATCAAATAGCTAATTTTAAGAGTTTTATTCTAACTGAAGGGATCCATAAAGGCTTGCCGATCGCCTAAATTGAATTAGCTTGCGTTGGTGCACCGTTTAGCACAGCAGTTCGTCACAACATTATCAACCGTTTGGTCCCGTAGAATCGTTAGCTTGTCGGGTAAACTTGTGACAAGCTGGACAGCTGAAATATAATGTTTTCACTTTTTAATACAAACTCTAAATAACGAGTAACCAGGACCGGTGAACAGGCCAATTTTCAATGTGATCGTGGATGGTTTTGGCCTTGACAGTGCTGCTAAGCTAAAGTTAGCATTCGAGTAGCGATGACTGCGCTTTGTGAAGTCATACAACTGAGTTAGCGAATACCGTTAACCGACCAGGAAGAACTGTGTGTGGTGACAACAGTTTAATAACAAATAAAGAAGCCAACATACAACTGGTAGTAAGTGTTTAACCTACGGAAAATACTGCGGAGGATGAAGTAACTGACCCCATTAGCTCTCATGCTAGCAAATTCGTCATGTATTAGCATTCTGAACGTTAGACCTTTAAGGGGTAATAGTTAGCTGCCATTGCAACAAAACAGATACCTTTGACCAAATCTGAAGATTGTGTATACTTACTCCCCTCCCGAAGCCATAGTCGTCCACCTGGTTTGCTGGTAATAAATATGGAAATTCTAGCTAAATGTTAAAGGAGCTGAACCGGTTTCGCTACTAGACGTTCTCTGTGCATTCACACGAAAGAGCAGCAGTTTCCTTTGCCTTCTTTACGGTTATACCATGAGTTACACACAATCTGCTTTCTGATTGGCTGGAACCACTCCGTCAAACCCGGGCACCAATCAGAGGTGTAGAGGCTATCGTCACAAAGGATACTTCTGAAGTTCAGCCAGTTACAAAGCAGAGAGGAGGTCGTTAAGTTTATTTTCTATTGGCCTATTATCAAACCCCACTCATCCAATTAACGCTCACCGCGTTGATATAAATCCCTTAAATTTGTGTTTTGCTCATAGTAACAGTGGTATTGCCGCAGTCCGGGCTTTGAAATTATTTGTGACTGTAAGGAATTGACTTTTTTTTTCTTAGAATATTCAAAAATTAAGCCCGACTTTTTGTTTCAAACTAATTGTTTTAAAACAATACAACAATTATTGTTGTATTGTATTGTTGTATTGTTGTACTTCTTCGGAGCAAGTTGTGATACCAATTTCTTCCCTAAGGCAGAAAAAACACGTTGAAAGAGAGACAAAAGGCTTTCTGAAATTAAAATTGCACAGTTGAGTACAGTGATTGACAAAAATGTCATTTCCAGTTCCAACTTTGTAGGTTAAGGAGATGCAGTCCTTAACTTCAGCTCATCTGAACTTATTCCAGGTTCACTGTCCTCCACCATGGTTTGTATAACTTTACAATTTTTAGACATTATAACTCTGGCTTTCCAGGGGTTAGTGCTCATCATACCAGGGTTAAATAGTTTTATCCAGTCACATTAGGTATTGAAGGATATAGCAACACAGAACATTATGCCACAGTTGATTCTTGTGAGTTTTGTCAATCAACCAAATCCAGAACAATGTCAAACCTTTTGCCAGTGTACATAGCTTCTGTTTGTGATGTTCCCACCAGTCACCTGTAGAGTGGCAGGTGTCTGGTTTTGGAAAATCAGGGGGAGAGGTTTTGCAAATAGTGTGGTTCTGTTGGAATCTTGAAACCACAACCATCAGGGCACACAGAAGTGGTTTGAAGCTGCCTATGAAGTGGCTGGGATGAGGGTTGACTTCTAAGTCTGAGGCTCAACTGGAAAAAGCTGCGTTGCTTCCTCCAGGTTAGGTTTCAGTGTCTGCCCAATGCACACCTCCTGGACCCATTTCCCCTTCAACTTAGTCCACGGTAAGTAGAAGACAAAGGATGAATGAAAAGCATTACTCAGAATCTGTTTAATTTCTTTACATTATAACAAAAGTTCTCAAAGCCCCAACCTGCAAATTAAAACAAGTTGTTTTTCAGGTGGTGGAGTCATCAGCTGGGTAATTATGTAAACATCATCTAGACTCTAGAGCAGCTCCAAGTCCTGTTCTTGAGAGCTGATATTTTGCAACTTTCAGATGCATCTCTTCCACAAAACATCTGAATCAAAGGGCATTCAAGCCTGCAGAGGCCTGGTAATGAGTCACTCATTTGATTCAGGTGTGCCAGGGCAGGAAAGCATCTAAAAGTTGCAGGGTGGTTGCTCTGAAAAGCAAATTCTGCAGGTGCAGATTAACTGATAATAATATACCTACAGAGAAATATGCACACACAGATCACATGGTGGGTTTTCATAAATGTAGTTTCTTTATTTCATTCTCTCCACACACACATATATATATATATATATATATA
>CAEGAE010023587.1:0-12273 GCA_903067095.1 Girardinus metallicus | reverse complement strand
ATGTATATATATATATATGGATAGACAGACACAGATAGATAGACGGAGAGAGGGAGAGATACATATCACAGCTTAGTGAAGTTTTTAAATGTTCAACTCATTTTACTGCAGATAAAAAAGCACTATTTATTTTCAGTGTATTCAGACAAACTAGGTTACTTAAAGTTTAATTTGTTTTAATAGTTTGAATTCTTTTTGTTGTGTCACATTATGAAAAATGCATACATTTAGTTTGTACAAAAATCACAGAATCTCAAGCTATAGATAACTGTACTTTTTTAAAGTCCTAGGTTCTAAGTAATAATAATTAAACGAGTATCAGTTCTGATCTTACTTATTAAATATTTTTTCTATTTTTAAGACCTAATTTACAAAGTCTTCTCATGATGCAACTTGTTTTTATGGTCTAAAAATAAGAAATGCATTTTTTAAGAATCATTCAGCCTGAATTATTTGTGGTTTGATTTTGAAACTTGGTTAATGTTTCTTAGTTGATGTGAAATACTCACATTAAGCTTTTCTTAGTCTTTTGGAAAGGTTACTAAAGCACTGATCCTTAAGCTCTCCATGCAAACAGACTTTCCCCACTGATCTGGGTACATTCTTGAGAAAGATAAAATGTAACCAGACACTTCGAAGACGCTCTGGTTCTGGGTGATGATATAAGGAATTGTGTGGTTTAATACACACTGGAGCTGAACAGCTTGACTTGACTATTTGTCAGAAAATGGATGAATGGATGTTTCTTGATAAATTGTTGGATGTGTTTTATTGGCTAACACTAGTTAGTGCCGAGAGTTATTCTGGGTTAACAGTTGCTAAACAGTGCTGTTTAGTACTTTCTGGTTAGAGGAAGTAGCTTTTAAGATTAGCTACAATGCCACTTTTCTTCTGTTTCCTCTATGCATCTTCATGGCTTAAGCAGTTAAAGTTTCTATAACTAATACTTTTTTGTAATAAATTACTGCACATAGTCAACAAGTGCATGCAAATTCTGGTGAATACTTTCACCAGAATAAAGCTAATTTTATTCTTCCAATAAAATTAGCTTTATTGGAAGAAATAAAGCTAATTTTGCATAGTCAGTTGAAATAAATAGCTTTTCTAAGTTGTGAATTTATTAGCTACAGTGCTCTCACCTCTCAGACAAATATGTCATACTGTTATAGGATAGTGAAAAGCTAAACGCTAATCAGATTGACCAAACATTTTACTTTACTGGTGGTGAAAAAATTTCTATATATGTTCATATCCATGGGACACCACTACATTAATGGACGCTAATGTATGCTGTCATGAAAGTTTTCAGCCAAGCTCTATCAAATTGCCTCATTCTGCTAAGTCCATAAAAAGTGCCTCGGAAGTACAAAAAATATATTGTAACTTTCTGATGTTTAGATAAAACATAAATGTTTTAATTGATAATAGCACAACAACAATTATTGGGCTCATCATATGTTTACATATTTCATCAATTCATTTTATTTTAGAATATTTAAAAAATTATCTGTTTGTCAATAAGCAGTAGACAAACAGAAACTGAATGTGTGGCAGTGAATTACATTATTTTTATTTGCTCATGTGATAATAGAAGTCTAACAAATATCAGCGATCCTCCTCATGCTCATGAACCTCATTCCACTCATGCCCATGTTCATGAAGCTCCTGTACTCTCCAGGCCTCAGGTACATCATCCTGCCTCTGTAGTGGGGCTGCTCGTACATCAGCCAGTGACCATCCATCACATGGCAGGACATGCAGTCAGACATGCGGTAGCGGTCCATGATGGAGTCACAGTCGTCCAACAGCTCATACATCTGACCACCAAAGTTCTCCCTCTCATAGATTCTCATCCTGAATGATCCTCTGTGCTGTAATAAAAGTGTAATAATGGCTGTCAGTAAGTACCATTAAACGCTAAGTGAATCACATTAGAGCTTTGTCCAGTGTGCTTACATGGGGGATCATTCTGCAGGATCTGATGGAGTCGAACATCATACCCATGCTCATCATGCGCTGCATGTCATGGTATTCTCCTCTCCTCAGGAAGAACTGCATGCCCATGTAGTTGGGACGCTCATAGATCATGAAGCAGCCGCTCTCCACCCTGCAAGACTGGCACCTGCCCAGGTAGGAGGAGATGTCAGAGCAGTCGCTGAGGCACTCATAGGAGCGACCCTGGAAGTTCCTCTCCTCGTAGAAGATGATCTGGAACAATGCAAGAGAAAGATCATAATCACAAATTAAGTTTGTGGAAAAAAACTCAACGGATTTTTGCTTTAATAATCTGTAATTGCATGCTTTGGATATTTTTACCTTGCCCATGATGGAGTCTTAGATTGTTCCCAGGGGATGTTTCAACTTGATCTGCTAACTCAATGATTTCAGGCCCTTTTTATACAAAATCCGAGGGGCCATGATGTGTTGTTATTCAAATGTGCAAAGCTGATGAATTAGCAGTATGACTTTTGCTGAACAGAGGCTATAAAAGTGTGACAATAGTTCCCCATCCATACATTTCTGGCAGCAGTCATCTGCATTGTTCATTTTAAGCATAAGCTTTGTGTGTATGCCATGCGCAGTGGGAAGGTTCTCCACATACAGTAAGGTCAGATTATCAGTGTTAGGAAAAACTTCACATAAGATCACATCTCAGACAAAGCCATGAGAGACTTAAGACCTTAAAGAACAACAGATATATGTTTGCATCTCCATAAAGCTAAAGTATGGTTTGGAAATGTTTAACTTTCTATCTACAAGAGACCAAATGCAAATCCCAGATCTACAGACTCTGTTTAATGCACTGTGCATTAAACATCACACGTAAGTCATTAATTAGGACAAATCACTTACTCCTTCTCTCTCTTCTAACTATATTCTTATCTGAATATGAATATAGTTTTCTAAGCTTTTATGAATAAATGCATTAAAGCTTAGAAAAAATTGGCAAAATAATCATGTAAAAATCTAAGAATGCCAAAACTTAAAGTGATCCAAACAAAAGCCAGATAATTCCCTTCTGACAGAGTATTGTAAATACTTTTTATGATATTTACTGTAACTGAGCTGAACAGCATCCCACTAGAGCAGTGTTTCCCAACCCTGGTCCTCAAGGCAAACTGCCCTGCATGTTTTAGATATTTCTCTGCTTTAATACGCCTGATTCAGCTGATTGCAGTTCAGCAAAAGCCTGTTAATCAGCCATCAATTGAAATCACCTGTGCTAAAGCAAGGTAACACCTAAAACATGCAAGGCAGTGAGCCTCGAGGACCAGGGTTGGGAAACACTGCACTAGAGCACAGGTGTCAAACTCCAGTCCTGGAGGGCCACTGCCCTGCAACATTTAGATGTGCCTCTGCTGCACCACACCTGAATAGAATAATTAGGTCATTAGCAAGGCTCTGGAGACCTGATCTAGACAAGTAGGAGGTAATTAAGCCATTTCATTCCAGTGTTTTGTACCTGTGGCACATCTTAAAACTGCAGGACAGCGGCCGTTGAGGACTGGAGTTTGACACCCCTGCACTAGAGTATCAGCATTATTTTTCTTGTTTGTTTTCAAAACTGAATTTCTAAAAATTGAAACTTTATCGAGGATTATCAAGGAATGCAATCTTCAGATTCAGAGTTCTCTTCAGAGATAAGCTTTCATTTGGAAAGCAGGTATGCACAGCAGTTCCATCATGGAGGCTGCCAAACAAATGTCTCTTTCAACATTTCCTGCCTTCCAGTGGTCAACTGCCTGAGGTAGCTCCATTCTGTGACAACTCTATAAGAGAAATATGAAACTGCAGAAATAACTAAAATATTTCAAATCAAGTTTTCTGGAAATCACTAATAATAATGGATACTCCACCATTTTAGAGTTTGTTTTAGGTATTTTAGTACTGAATGTATTGAATACTTTGGTATCTATTTGTAAATTAATCTTTATTTATTTTAATAATTCCTTTGATGAGGAAATTATGATGGAAACATTAATAAATATGCAAATTATGAAGAATGTACAGTTGTGCCTGTAAGTGCACAGTTCAGACGGTACAATACATATTTTATTAGTATTGTACTTTATTAATAAATTAACTTCAGAACGTCACCATTGCTGGTGTTACAGTTGATGAGTAATTGGAACATTACATGTACAAGTACAAGATAATCAAAGCTGCTGATATCATTTACAATTATACATCAATAAAAACTCCTTCACATTGTTGGTTAAAAATTCAGTACCTTTAATAAACAAAGTGTTTGATATTTACAGCAAGGCTTTTCTTGATGGCTAAAATTCTGTGACCCTCCTGAAGGAGCCAACGATGGCGCAGGTGGCACACCAGTCTCGATACCTCCTATATTCCCCAGGTTTCAGGAAGTACTGTCTGCCTCGGTAGTTAGGGTACTCATAGAAGATCCAGTAGCCATTCATAACATTGCACGAGTAGACATGGCGGTGATGAAAACGGTCAGACACACAAGGACAGTCGTCCATGAACTCCATCATGTGACCGGTGAAGTCGGGCTTCTCATACAGGCGCATTCTGTAAGAGCCTCGATACTGTGTGGCGTAGGAAGACAACAAATGATCAGAAGGCTAACACGAAATGGATCTAGCAAAGATCTGCCTAAACGTCACCAAGGGAAGTCTCTAAGAATGTATGGAGATGTGAAATTTATGGATCAGGTTGGTGTCCTACCGCTGGAATCATCCGGCATGAGCGAATGCTGCTACTGAAGCCCATCCATCTCTGATAGTCGGGGTACTCTCCCCTTCTCATGTAGTACTGGTGGCCCATGAAGTTGGGTCGCTCATAAATCATGAAGCAGCCGCTCTCCACTCGAATGGAGTTGCAGCGGCTGAAGTGCAAGTGAAGGTCTGTGCAGTCATTGCTGCACTCATAGCTCCGACCCTGGAAGTTCTTGTCCTCGTAAAAAATAATCTGGAGTAGGAAGACATTGGATCATCAAGAGTCAGAGTCAAACTTTGCTTTGTTTCAGTGTTGAAATCAAACAAGCTCACAAAAACTGTCAAACCATGCTTTGCTTTAATTTATATTCTTTATAAGCAGAGTAGATAAACAGCACTCACCTTGCCCATGGTCTCCGTTGGAGAGATTCCCCATGTTTTCAGGGCTTTTTATACCACCTCTTGACAAACAAAGTATTGTTATTCAAATTCTCTCAGAGTTATAACTAAAGGCTACTGGCACATGTTTAGCTTTTTGTTGGAGCAAAAACATTGGGTCAGAAATATGGATTTGTATTTGTAAAAAGGATAAATAATTAACTGGTTTGGTGTTTTGACTTGCATGGACAAAGGAAAGGACTAGTATGGTATCCACACATCCAGTGAACAATGGCTACAGAACAATATGGAACAGCTCTTTTACATTAAATATGTTGTCTAACCAGGCAGGAAGCCATTCACTCTATATGCTTCTTTACCTGAGAAGCGCACTGTGGGGAAAGAAATGCATGTACATGAGCTGGTTGGTACTCTAGAGGTAAAGACTCTATTAGAACTTGTACAGTAGCACGAGTATTTAAATTCTGTGCTTGTGTGGATGTATGATACACTCTGACTTTGATTTTACATCGTGTGAGGCTCTTCTTTATAGAATTCACTTTAATTAGTTATGTTCTAATTTCAACACAAGTCACTAACGAAAGTCTGTCTAACGGGGCCCTGCTAAATTTTGATGTCAAAAGAAAATGGAAGAATCAAATGTATGACAAAGTTTTAAATGGTATGTCCTTAGGTTTGTCACTGAACCCTAAATTACCTCTAATACGCCCATCAGTAGACGTTTAGAGAGAAAGCAATTGCTTTCTATGTATATATGTGTTTATATATTTAATAATGATAGCTTTATGATGCTTATGATTGTCACTGTTTTACACCATTGTTTTATATTAAATATATTTGGCTAAAGTGTAAAGCCTGTCCTTTAAGCACACCAGGGTAACGATGGTAATAGCACATTTAGGTGTGCAAAAAATTTCATGTTATGGGATAAAATATGAATGTTTTCCATATGATTCCTATTCTTTAAATTTACATCATACTCTATGTTGTTGGGTCCATTCAGTATCTGGACCCATTCTGTCCAGTTTCTCTCCATACCAGCTGTACCAGTGATCTGGCTCATGTCTAAAACCACAGACACCATTTAATCCCACCAGACTGAGAGAGGGCAGCACTGGCATTGTCTGGTATGGTATGGTATCCAAATGCAAAATGAAGATTAAACTATGCCAGAGGCTGTTGCAGATGCTTTGTTCAGACTTCTAGACTTCTAGACATTTATTTTTTGGTAATCTCCTCTTTTTTTTCTATATGGGAGTCCCTTTCTTGAGACAATGCAGTGATGTTTTGGGTAACAACAAATGAGAAGACACAAAACATAGACAGGACAAGTTAAAGGTTTTATTCAGCAATTAAAGTTTATTCTGTTATTCTCCTAATTGAGCCAATCTTCAGACTGATGCCTCCCCTGTCACCTCATCTGTGGTACTCTCCAGGTTTCAGGTAGTAAACTCTGCCTTTATAGTTTGGCTGATCATACGGCAGCCAGTGGTCATCCACAATGCGGCAGAAGCTGAATTCAGACATGCTGAGCTTCTGCTAGACATTTGAACAGCCAGCCACCAGCTCATGCATTTGGCCATACATAGCCAAAAGCTTGTAAAGCCTCAACTTGCAGGAACCATGATGCTGTCATGTATAAAGACTTGCTGCCTCATTCATTGAAACCACTCACTCAATATAATACTTCAGCTTTAAACATCTTTGAACAAATTCTTCATTTTGTCTCATTTATGACCTACCTGAGGCATCAAAATAGGCTCTGATACAGTCACTAATCCCAACCAATTTGATTGTCAGAGGAGTCTCCTCCCATATGGTAGTACTGGTTGCCCACTGACCATAAAGCAGTCAGTCACCACCATGATGGAGTTGCACCTTTTGAAGAACGTGTGAAGGAGTGAGCAGTCTCTGAGGTATTCATGAGGGTGGCCTTGTAAAATATGATCTATGAAAGGAAACACAAATAATGTTTCACTCAAGTAAAAAAGATGAAGATTTAAAAAGACTCAATATTTGGTTTTCATTACCTCTTCCATGGTCTTTACAACAGGGTATACTACTGTGCACTGCTGTCCCTAAGTCATGTTAAGCCATGGTGCTTTATAAAAATATTGGGAAGCTGTGTGATTGCACAGCATAAACCATTGTCATGCAAATATTTCCCACAGAGTGATGATGCATCTGGGATGGGGTTGCATGGATGAGAGAATTCTGTTGGTGAGTATTGCATCATTGTACTTTGTCTCTTGTTTATCACTATTTTTACTGAACATAACATTGTACAACAGAAACTGTTTGCAGGAGCATCAGAAATAGGAAACTGACGTTCATTTGGGCTGAGGTAATGTTCTGTACAAGCTACCTGCTGATGTGGGACATCATGATCTTGATAGAAAGTCTTACTCAGATCAAGTCCACCTCATGAAATCATTAAAAATGGAAGAGAAAACATGTAGACTTCCTTAAGCCTCTGTCACAAAATGTTAGGTGTTGCATCGAAACGTGTGCCTCACGTGGGCCTAGATGAGAATTGTAAAGAATCATGTGTGTCAGTTTTGCATTGTTTTCAGTTTTATTCTTTCGGGACTGGGTGGTCACAGACTAATTTTATTTTTTCCTTTCACAATTAACATTCTGGAATCAATGATTTCCTTTTGCACAGTCTATTGTTGCCCCTAAGTAGTTGAATAACAGTCATGTTTATTAATCTTGATCAGTGCAGATAGAACACATTCGCAATGTAACATGAGATTAATGTTAGTATTGGCTCATAGCTGAGCCTCTGCATAAATTTTAAGTCAGTGGTGTATATGTACTGTCGATTGTACATGATCAATTCCATGGCAGCCTGGCTTGGATAGCAATCAAAACTGTTTGTAGTACAGCATCTGATATTGGTGATGGTGGAGTGTCATTGGTCTAAAGCTGTGTGTCTTACAACATTATTGAAAAACAAAGGAGATATCAACATTGTGATAGGACTATTAGTAAAAACGAAACTGATGAGACGTTTTAACAACTATGTGTTTTTCTTTAGTACTCCCACTTCATCGTCCTAGTGCTGCCTACAGCCTACTGGATATTGGAGACTCCTTTTTGTAACTGCTTTATTAGAAGTGAGAGAATGTCTGATGATGGGGTGAACAGATTTATTGTTATTTGTTTGTTGCTTTTGTTGAAGTTTTCTCAATTCAAACAGACAATGTTCTGCATAATACTAGTAAAGTTTTTTCTAGAAATTAAGGTTAAAATGAATATAAATATGACAAAAAAAAACAGTCTTCTATGCTACCTATATTCCCCTACAGTAAGTCAATAGTCTATAATGCGTCTGATGGAGCCAACCCTGGCACTCCTGCCACCCCACTCACTGAACCTTTTATACTCTCCGGGTCGAATCAGATACATCTTGCCTCGGTAGTGAGGGTGCTCATAGAAGAGCCAGTTCCCCTTTCTAACATTGCAAGAGAAGATATTGTGAATGTTGAAGCGGTCCACTAGACTGGGACAGTCGTCCATCAGGTCCATCATCTGGCCACCAAACTCAATCCTCTCATACAAGCACATATTGAATGACCCAGGCTCCTAGAATGGAAAGGGAGTAAAATGATATATTACATCATGTCATCAGATATGTCATAATCCATCAGCCAGTAACCAAATGTTGCTTTAAATGGATTGCACCACTCAAGATGGCAGCATGTTGTAGTAGCTCTGTTGCTTAGGGACAGAGCAGACTGTACTTCTTGAGGAAGCTTAGAGCCTTCAAGATTTGCAGCAAGATGCTGTGTATATGAAGACTGTAATATATTCTGCCATCGTCTGATGGGGTAGCAGCATCAAAAGCTGGGACTTAAAAGGCTAAGCAAGATAAAAAACTAAACAAAACAACGAAGGCTCTTTCTGCTCTGTGGAACATCTGAATATGATTGTTATTATTATTATTATCATTATTGAAATGCGAAGGTAAATTATTTATAAAATCAAGGAAATTACAGAGAATCCTGAACATTTTCTTCATGAGACGGTCATACAACAAAAGAATGTTTTCAGTCAGAGGCTTCTTTGGATTGCTGTAATACAGCCTGCTAGAGGAGATCCATCTTGACAATAGTCATCAGCATCTACATCAACTCTGAAGAAAACTGGACAATATGAGTCAAGTCAGGTTTCTTTGTACAGCATAATTCAGGCAGTTCAAAGTGCTTTATACCATAAAAACATCATACAGTAATCAATTATGAAACAAGCAATAAACCTTACATTTTGTAAAATGCCATCAACAAAGTGATCAAAAACCATCATCACACATCAAATATATTGATCAATGTTCCAGTTATTATAAATCAAATGCAACTCCAGACAAATGGGTGTTTAGCCTCGATTTAAAGGAACTCAGTGTTTCGGCCGGTTTGTCATTTTCTGGAAGTTTGTTCCAGATTGCATAGAAGCTGAATGCTGCTTCTCCATGTTTGGTTCTGTTTCTGGGGATGCAGAGTGGACCAGAACCAGACTACCCGAGAGGTCTGGAAGGTTGATACAACAACACCAGACCTTATATTTAAAGGGTGGCTCTTTCCAGGAAGTATTTTGATGTTAAACAGTTCAGTGATTTATAAACTGAAATGTATTTTAAAGCCTATTCTCTGAGCTACAGTGAGTCAATGGAAGGACTTTAAAACTGGGTGATGTGCTCTATGTTACTAGTATTAGTCAGAATAGGAGCAGCAGTGTTCTGGATCAGCTGCAGCTGTCTGAGTTTTATGCAGGCCTGTGAAGACACTATTGCAGTAATCAATGAAACAGTAGAAATATTCTCCAGGTGATAGAAGGCCGACTTTGTGAATGTATTCATATGACTATCAAGGTTCAGGTGTGAGTTCATCGCTACACCCAGGCTTTGGGCCTGATCTCTAGTTTCTCACTGTAATAATTGAATCTGTGTGCTGGCAGGTCCAAAGATAACTTCAGTTTTGTTTCTGTTCAGCTGGAAAAGTTATGGGACATCCACATATTAATTTTACCTCCATATAAGGCACAAAGTAACTGTTGACTATAAGTATTTGTCTTATGAGACCATTTACGTTGGTTATTTTTATAGTTTTAATCTAATCAACTTTAATATGAAATTCAACCAAAAGTAACAATCACTTAAGGCTGCATGGTGGAGCATTTGTTAGCAGTGCTACCTCCCAGCAAAACATTCCTGAGATTTCAATTATCTTTAATAATTTTTAAAAATAATTTTTTAAACATTTAAGAACAATATTTTCAAAATAATCTGTTTAAGGTGAACTTTAAGGTCAACAGATTTATTTACATATTCTAAAGTTTTGATTAGGTTTTTTTCTACTACTCGCATCATAATAAAAAGTCATTTTTTTATCCCACCTAGTTTTTGTTTAGTAAAATAGTCACAAACTAAATACTGGTTATTAAATCAGGAAGCTAGTTTCCCACAGTGACACATATATCATCTGTGAGTGCATCATCATTTTAGCTGGTGACTGGTGTCTGTGTGTTCCCCTCAAACTGCAGCTCACCGTGTGGATGTGGCGACAAGAGCCGACAGAGTCGCTGACACCCAACCAGTGGTGGAAGTCAGGATACTCTCCTTTGCTCAGGTAGTACTGGTTCCCAGTGTAGTTGGCTTTTTCGTAAATCATGAAGCAGCCGCTCTCCACCCTGATGGAGCCGCACCTGCTCAGACTCCTCAGCAGATCTGCACAGTCTTTGGTGCACTCAAAATGGCGCCCAGAGAACTCCCTGTTCTCATAGAAGATAATCTGCATGTGGAGAAAACGGGATGTCTCACAGCATCCCACACAAAAAGAGAGAAAAACTTCAAACAAGTAAAATGGAGGTAATATTGAAGTGCTCTACCTTCCCCATGCTGCTTGCCTCACCGGCACTGCCTGCACCGAGCCTCATGTGATCTATGCCAGCCTTTGAGGACTACCGCCTGAATGTAAAATGCAGAGTCTGCATGTGGCATTCATATTGTTCCAGCCAGGAATCACTGGTGTTTATGTATCCCTGTTGTCCTAATCATATGTTTTGGAATATGCTAAAAAAATTCTGAAGAAAGGAAATATTTATTTACTGGTATCATATTACCCCAACTAAGTCTCTCGGTAACATTATGTGTTGGATTGCGGAGCTCATGCTTCACACTTTTATCACCAGGTAATCATAAAGTGCTGCATATGCACAATATTTGCTCCCCTGCACATTTATTCTGGTTTGCTTTTTTGTCACCCTTCTGGATTTCAGAACATCAACCAAAACTTTAACTCATACAAGGAAACCGAAGTACAAACAAGTGCACCGACCTGTTTGGTCCTGCTGGATACATGAAGGCCACAAACAGATGGACAGACATTCTTTTTCCAAGAGAGCAGCATTTAAAACTTAATCACTGCTTGGACTTAGATTGAGGCATCGAATATTGCTTTTTGAGGTCTTTTTGCACACTTCATGTTGCCAGGCAGGTTTGATTTAAGTGATTTCTTGTTTCCACAGGTCAGACAGTATCATTATTTGTACAAGTAAATGTAATTTTCAACAGCAACATGTTTCAAACAGAGAAATTTAAGACAGGTACTAAGCAATACAGTGTACATGAATTAGTACAGCGTATCTGGACAGCATTCACAGCGATTCACTTTTTCAACATTATGTTATGTTACTGCCTTATTCCATATTGTATTAAATTATTCTTTGCACATATGTACAGTGAGCCCCTCAAATATCCCAAGCATTTATAAACATGCAAGGAAATACTAAATTTCATATTTTTGTAGTTTAATCTTAAATATTTTTTTCCTTTGACTTTAAGTCTGTAAATACAGAGAAAACTGTAGTCCTATGTTTTGTTTGAAGACTCATCTGTGTTTACATATGGTACGCAACACAGCTAAATGAGCGCTAGTAAGGTAACAGGAGCTTGTTGAGTGTCTATATGTCAAAACAGAACCACATAAAGTGAACTTTACATTCCACAACAGACTCCATTTGGACAGTTTCTCTTTCCTGTTGTGGGAAGGGCCACCATCTTTATTTCTGGGCGACTGTGGCTCTGTGGGAAGAGTAGTTGTCTTGTGATCGGAAGGTTGTAGGTTCAATTCCAGCTTCCTCCTGCCCCATGTCAATGTGCCCTTGGGCAAGGCACTTAACCCCAAATTGCCTA